>JAQZBX010110873.1:0-10334 GCA_029593785.1 Cabassous unicinctus
AAAAAAAAAAAAAAAAGATTCAAGATAACAAAGAAACAGGAAAATAAGCCAATCTGAAGGAAGAGAATAAAAATTCAGAAAACACCAAAAAAGAGACCAGCCTGTGGACATATCAGAAAAAGACTTTTAAAAAAATGATCTACAATTTGCTCAAGGATATAAAGGAAAATACAGAGAAAGAAGAAAGGGATATCAGGAAAAGAATAAATGAACATATGAGATAGACATTTTTAAAATGAGCAAACAGAACCACTGGAGTTGAAGACCACAGTAAAAGAAGTGAAAAAATACCAACAAGGATTTCAACAGCAGATTGGAACTAGCAGAAGGTAGTATCAGTGAACTCGAAGACAAGACAATTAAAATGAATAAGGCTGAGGAACAGAACCAAAAAGAAATAGAAAAAGTGAAAATAGCCTAAGAGCCCATATAAGCATACCAATATATGCATTATGAGAATGCAAGAAGTAGAAGAAAGAGAGAAAAGGGCAGAAGGAATATTCAAAGAACACTTCCCAAACTTAGCAAGAGGTTATTACACACATCCAAGAAGCCCATTGAACACCAAACAGGATAAATTTGAAGAAAAATATACCCTGTCACATACTGATCAAACTGCCAAATGCAAACAATGAGGAGAGATTTGTGACAGCTGCAATGGAAAAGTAATGAGTTTTGTACAGGGGAATTCCAATTAGACTGCCAATTTCTCATCAGAAAACATGGAGACAAGAGGCAGTAGGTTGAAATTCTTAAGGTGCTGAAAGAAAATAATTTCCATCCAATAATTTTATATCTAGCAAGAATTTCTTTCAAAAATGAGGGCAAGCTTAAGACATTCCCTGATAAATAAAATCTGAGGGAGTTCATTATCATTAGACTTGCCCTAAAAGCAGTACTAAAGGGAGTTCTTCTGACAGAAAGTAAAGAACACTAGACAGCGGTTCAATGTGGAATAAAGAAATAAAGATCTCTGGTAAAGGTAACAATTTGGTAATTATAAATGCCATGCCAGTACTATTGTACAGGCTTACCTAATTTTATTGTACTTTACAGATATTGCATTTTTGACAAATTGAAGGTTTCTGTTGAACAAATCTATCAACTCCATTTTTCCAAAAGCATTTGCTTACTTTGTGTCAAAGTGTCATATTTTAATTTAGGGGTACACATTGTGTTTTGTTTGTTTGCTTATTTGTTTTGGCTTTTTTAGAAATAATGTTTTTGCACATTTAATAGGCTACAGCACAGTGCAAATATAACTTCTGTATACATTGGGAAACCAAAGAATTCATGTGACTTGCTTTATTATGGTGGTCTGGAAATGAACCTGCACTATCTCCAAGGTATGCATATATTGTATTTTTTGGTATGTAATTCCACTGCTTACTATGGGTGCTAAAATGTACGTGCATTAAAAATAATGATACATCTGTCCTTTTGGACATACAATGTAGTAAGATATAACTTTTAACAAGTACAGAAAGGGGGATGGAGATCAATAAGAACAGTGTACTTGTATGCTATTAAAGTCAAGTTGGTATCAAATCAAATATGATTGCTATATATTTAGGAAGTTAATGTTTAACCCCATGATAACCACAAGGAAAACAAATGAAAAATATATCCAGATAGAAATGGGAAGGAACTCAATATAGTACAATACCAAAAAAAAATCAAATAAATATGAAAACATATAAAATAAATAAATAAAATCAAATAAATATGAAGCTTCTCAAAAGACTGCTTCTCAAAACTGTTCTTGCCATGCCTTTTATATTTGATTCCCCACCCACCAAGGGGTGGGGCTCAACACCCTAATCATAACCTAATCATGCCCAGATTAACAGATCAGTTTACAAGCATGATCCAATTATATTTTTGGAATTCATAATTACATCAAATTGGCCAACAGTTACACAAGACTAAATAGCAAAATGGCAGGAAAAAAAAGTCCTGCATTATCATTACTAACTGTAAATTGATTAAACTCTCCAGTCAAAAAGGTAGAGATGAGCAAATGGCTAAAAAAAAAAAAGCATGACCTAACTATATGCTGTTTACAAGAGACTCATCTTACATTCAAAGAAACAAGTAGGTTGAAACTGAAAGGTTGGAAAAAATATATATCATGCAAGAAGTAATGAAAAGAGAGCAGGGGTAACCATAACAATAACAGATAAAACAGACTTTAAGTCAACAACTATAACAAGGAACAAAGAAGGTCAATACAAACTGATAAAGAGGTCAAATGAACAGGGGACATAACAATTACATATGCCCCTAACAGCAGAGTACCCCCCCCCAAAAAAAAAATTAACAGATAGGAAGGGAGAAATAGATGCATCTATATAAATAGTACAAGAGTTTAATAATGGATAGATCATCTAGACAAAATATCAACAAGGAAATTGAAGACTTGAATGATACTCTAAACCAATTAGACCTAACAGACATATATAAGACACTTTACCCAAGGGCAACAGAAAACACATTTTTCTTTAGTGCTCATGGATCATTCTGCAGGATAGACTATATCTTAGGTCACAAAAAAGTCTCAATCAGAATATTGATGTACTCTTCACCATGAGCCTTGAAGAGGCATAGCAGGTGTGTTCACTGAGCTACATGAGAGGTCTCCTCATAGGCTATGCTGTGTGGAGTAAGAGAGTCTCGCAGCAATTCATGGGAGGGAGAGAAGAAGGAATTTATCTGTCTGTTTCTCTCCCATTTCCCATTAGTCAAAGCTTACCCCATGAGCATTAACTCCTTCCCCATTTCTGGGTTCCTACTGGCTACTTGGGATGCCAGATCCCATGTCCTGTGGTGGGGCATTTCATCCATTTGGAAGTGGTGGGAGGAGACAAACTCTGGGTAAGTGGCTGCTGAATGCCAAAGAGAATCTGATGAGGTACATAAGATGTGTCCACTAGAGTCCAACACTGTTTTTCTCCATTCCAGAAGAGGAAGCAAGGCTTAGTGATCAAAGACCTTTCCCAAGGTCAAGTGGTATATTAACCATGTTTACTAGAGTCTGTAAAGGGTGCTTTAACATCTATACATGCTCCCAGGGGACTAAGCTCCACCTATACATCTGTTATTCCTAGGTAATTCTGACCCCAGTTGCAGTGGCACCCCTTTCAAATCTAGCCACCTATTCCCATGCTAGAAATCATGGGATCCTGGTATACTCCCCATGTGGTCCTGTATGGCATGCTGCCCTCTCCCCAGGGAACTCTGAGTATAATAAATCCTTCAAACTCTTCTGGATCTGCATCTGGCTTTATCATGCCTCACACAAGATAATATGAACAGGGGAATGGATGTGGCTCAAAGGGTTGAGTGCCTGCTTCCCACACTGGAAGTCCCAGGTTTGGTCTCCAGTGCCTCCTAAAAACAAACAACAAGCAAACAAACAAAAAAAGAAACAATTTAGGGGAGCCGATGTGGCTCAGTGGTTGAGCACCAGCTCCCACATACAGGGTCCAGGGTTCAATTCCCGGCCCCGGTACCTCAAAAAAAAAAAAAAAAAAAAAAAAATTTAAATCCTACAATTCATCTTTTTCAATCACAATGGAATGAAGCTAGAAATCAATAACAGAGGGAGAAATGGAAAATTCACAAATATGTGGAAATTAAACAATGTATTCTTAAACAACCAAAGGGTTAACGAAGAAATCAAAAGAGAAATCAGGAAATATCTTGAAGCAAAAGTAAATGAAAATACAACATACTAAAACTGATGGGATGCAGCAAAGGCAGTGATAAGAGGGAAATTTATAGTTTTAAAGGCTTACAAAGAAGAAATATTTCAAGTCAGAGACCTAACCTCAAAACTCAAGAACTAGGAAAAGAAGAGCAAACTAAACCCAAAGCGAGCAGAAGGTAGGAAATAACAAAGATTAGAGTGGAGATAAAAGAAATAGAGAATAAAAACAACAAAGAGAATCAAAACAAAACCAAAAGTTGGTTCATTGAAAGGATCAATGAAATTGATAAACCTTTAGCTAGACTGAGGAAGAAAAAAAGAGAGAGAACACAAATAACTAAAATCAGAAATGAAAAGACTTGTGTGAGAGGATTGTGGGAAGATGGTGTAGTAGGAAGCTCCAGGATTCAATCCTTCTACCAGAACAACTATTAAACAGGCAGGGACTATCTGAAACAATTTCAAAACTCCAGAGGCCAGTAGAACACTGTGTAGTATCCAGGGAAAGCAGGAGGAAAAGGCTAATAGATTACTGTAAAGACTAGGAAATTGTTCTCTCAACATGGTGGTTATGGTGCCCATCACCCACTCTTGAGATAAGCCAGAGACGTCCAGCATCTGGTTAGCTCGCTGATGATAGAAACGGACATAAAAATCTTCATCCCCATGACCAGGAGTGGGCATGGCCAATTGCTAATCATGTCTTTTAATTAGCAACTTTGGATGGCTGGGGGCCCGGCTCTGAGGGCGGCCATTGTTCTAATGACCCCAGACAAAGCTGGCTGAGGAGACTTAAAGATGTTATGCTTTCTCAGGGCTGCAGAGGACAGTTAAGTGAAGGCTTGCATTTGCTGGACAGGTCAAGATAGCACAGCTATGGGGAGCCACGGAAGAAGATGCTGGCACCCTTCCTGATCCCCTCCCCAGGGCAGTCTGGAGCCGGTCTATGCACCATTTGTGGGTCCCTGGTCTTGCTTTGACTGGGTAAAACTGACTTGGTAAACTTCTTTTCAGCATGCCCTTCAGGCAGCGAAAGCAGCTTGAGACAAGTAAAGGAGTATAAGAAATGATAGAGGAGGACAATCTGGGGCAAAGGTTTGTCTGCTTAAAATACTCAGCAGACAGAGGTCTATTTCCTGGGAAAAAGAGGGGGCATTCAAACTCTTAGAAGCAAAGGAACTACAAAACAACTTACAAGCACAAGCCCAGGCCAAGACACTGGCCCAGAAATGATAGAACCCTGTACTCTGCGTGCACCTTGAGTAGTTCTTTCTGATAGCAGGGCTGAAGGTCAAGAAAATCTGGTTACCAAGAAAGTAACAGATATATCAGAGAATAAATCCCAGAGTTAATGTCTTAAAATATTAAAATGTACAATGTGCAACAAAAGAGTACAAGACTAACAAAGAAAAAGGAAATGATGGCCCTTTCAAAGGAAGAGAATAAAAAGCTGGAAAACACCAACAAACAAGACCAGAATGTAGACATATTGCACAAAGACATTTAAAAAATTATCTTAAAAATGCTCAAGGCAATGAAGGAAAATACAGAGAAAGATCTAAGGATATAAGGACAAAAATGAATAAGCAATATGAGAATCTTAGTAAAGAGACAAAATTTTTAAAAGAAAGCAAACAGAACTACTGGAGTTGAAGACCATAATACCTGAAATGAAAAATCCCCAGGAGGGTTGCAACAGCAGATTGGAGCTGGCAGAAGAAAGAATCAGTGAACTTGAAGAGAAGACACTTGAAATGAGTCAAACTGAGAAGCAGAAGAAAAAAAAAAAAAAAAAAAAAGAAAAAGCAAATATAGCCTAAGAGACCTCCGAGACACCACAAGCATACCAATCTATGCATTACGGGAGTCCCAGAAGGACAGAAAGAGAAAAAGGAGGAGAAGGAATACTCAAAGAAACAATGACAGAGAATTTTCAAAATGTAGCGAAAGACGTGAACATGTACATCCAAGAAGCCCAGAGAATACAAAACAGGTTAAAAATGAAGAAAAATATACTTGGACATATACTGATCACAATGTCAAATGCAAAGGATAAGGAAAAGAGTCTAAAAGCTACAAAAAAAAAAGCAAAGTGTAATTGTATAAAGGGAGTCCCAATTAGACTGAGTGCCAATGTCTCATCAGAAACCATGGAGGCAAAAAGGCAGTGGGCTGAAATACTTAGAGTGCTGAAAGAAAAAAACTACCAACCAAGAATTTGATATCCAGTGAGACTTTCTTTCAAAAATGAGGGAGAGATGAACACATTCCAAGATAAAAGCTGAAGGATTTCAATCCTACTAGACCCATCCTATAAGCAATGTTAATGTGAGTTCATTAGACTGAAAAGAAAAGACACTAGACAGCAGTTCAAAGCAGCATAAAGAAATAAAGAACTCTGGTAAAAGTAACCATTTGGGTAATTGTAAATACCAGTACTATTGTATTATTATACGTTATGGTATGTAACTCCATTTCTTACTACAGATGCTAAAATGCAAATGCATATAAAATAATGATAAATCTGTGGTTTGGACATACAATGTACAAAGCTGTAAGTGGTAACAAGTACAAAAACAGGTGGGGGACTGGGGCAACCAGCAAGATGGTGGCAGAGTGAAGAGCTCCGAGAATCAGCTCCTGCTACGGGACAGTTGGTGATCACCCACAACTAACTAGAGCACTTATCTGGGGGCTGCAGGAGACCAGAAGTGCATCCTGAAACATCCTTGAAAGAATGGAAGGAGGAGACTGCCCATCTGCAGAGAAGATTCATAAGTAGAGCACTCCATGCCACTGAGGCCGGTGCCAATTCTCCACTAGAGGCACAAGCCGCCTCGGGAGCTGTTCCGCAGTAGGAATTAAAAGCTCCACTTCCCAAAACGGGGTAGGAAGAGATGGTTGGGCATCAACTTCAGCTACTGGTTAGTAAATTTGGTGGGCTAAAGTATAATCCTAAGAACAGCTAAAGTTTGAACCTGTCCAAGTAAGAAAGAGGTCGGTGGCCACCATCTTAACTCCGTTCCTGACATAAGGGGAAGCGGGACTGACTGAAAATCACAGTGCTGGTCGGGACCGGCTTTTTTCCATCTAGATCAGATTGCCACGCTAGCATAAGCCCCAGGCCCACCGCGGGCAGGGAGGAAGCTGGGGGAGCTGCGCCAACCTCTCCGGTAAATTACAGGCCATGCCATGGAGGCCAGTGATCATCCTACTTTGGCAGTGCAAGCCGCCCCAGGAGCTATTCTGTGGCAGGAATGGGAAGCTCCATTTCCCAAAAACAGGGGAGGAAGAGACGATAGGCCACCGATTTCAGCTACTGATTAGTCAATTCAGCTGGCTAAAGTATAAAGTTGAAGGACTCTCATCTCTGGACTTTAAGTTGTATTACCTAGCTACAGTGATAAAAACAGCATGGTACTGGCATAAAGACAGACACATAGACCAACGGAACCGAATTGATGGTTAAAAAAACAGACCCTCACATCTATGGTGAAGTGATTTTTGACTAGTCTGTCAAACCTACCCAGCTTAGGCAGAACAGTTCATTCAACAAATGGTGCTGAGAAAATTTGATATCCATAGTAAAAGAAGGAAAGTGGACCCCTATACAGAAATTAATTCAAAATGGATCAAAAACCTAAATATAAAAGCAAGAACCATAAAGCTTCTAGAAGAAAATGTAGGAAAATATCTTCAAGACCTGGTGGTAGGCAGTGGATTCTTAAAGGAGATAGAGGAGAACTGAGATGGACTACTGATATTTAATATATCTAGAAGTTTTAATTAGCTTTACTGTAAAAGTGTGGAAATGTACAGAGTTGATGGTAACACATTATAGCGAGTAACAGCTGCTTTATAAATGGGGATGTGGCTGAAAATAGTAGTCTAGGGATGTAAATGCCAATTGACAGAAAGCTAGAGAATAATCTAGGGACTGAATAAAACAGTAAACCCAGAGTTGGATGAGAACAGTGGTTGATGGTACAGATGCAAGAGTGTCCTTTGTGAGCTGGAACAGGTGTACATCAGTATTGCAGGGTGGTGGGAATATGGAGAAGCATGGGAAAAATACAACTGGAGTGACCTATCCTATAAGGTGTGCTTAACAGTAATTATGTAATATTCCTGCATCTATGCCAAAGATGTACTGTGTTGATTATGGCGGAGTATAGAAAATGTATGCCAAATGTGTGCTGTGGAACTGGTAATAATCTGATGATATTATCTCATAATCTGTAACAAATGTTCTACCACAGTGTGGTGTGTTGATAGAGGGGTGTTGTTTGGGAATTCTGCACATGTGCATGACTGTTTTGTAAGTTTACAACTTTTGTCATAAAAATATATTTTAAAAATAATAATAGGGTCGATTGGGGGAAAAATACACCAAATGTAAGATAAGGACTATAATTAGTAGTAAGATTTTGACAATATTCTTTCATAATATGAACAAATGTCTCATGACAATGCAAGGTGTTGGTGGAGGGTTGATGTATGGGACCCCTGTATGATGTTATGAATGTTTGCTTTGTAAGTTCACAACTTTTCCTATACACTTATTGTTTATGTATGTTCATGTATAAATGATATAAATAATAATATTAATAGGGTAGGTTGGGGGAAAATACTTTGGTTAGTAGTAATATTTTGAGGATGCTTTTTAATCATTAAAAATGTTTCACAACAATGCAAGGTATTGGTGGTAGGGTAAGGTATGAGAGTCCTGTATGATGTTATGTATGTTTGTTTTGTAAGTTCACAAATATTACTATACACTTATTGTTTATGTATGTTCATGTATGAGTGATATATTTCAATAAATTAAAAACAAACAGGTAGGGGTATGGAGGGGTACAGAAAAAGTGTGTATATATGCTATTGAAGTGAAGGAGGTAGCCAACCAAATATGATTGTTACATATTTAGGATGTTATATTTTAATCCCATGGTAACCAAAGGAAGTATATGAAAAATATATCCAGAAAAAAAAAAGAGAGGGCATTCAATATGGCACAAAAAATGCGCCAAAATATCTTGATAGAAAAACTTAAACTAGGAATAGAAGGAAACTTCCTCAACATGTTAAAGGGCATATATGAAAAAGGACAGCTAACATTATTCTTAATGTTGAAAGACTGCAAGTGATCCCTGTAAGGAAAGGAACAAGACATTTATGTCCACTGTCACCAGTTATTCAACATTGTACTAGAACTTCTTGTCAGAAAAATTAGGCAAGAAAAAAATAAATAAAAAGCAACCAAATCAGAGAGGAAGAAGTAAAACTTTTCCTATTTTCAGATGACATGACCATGTTAAAGAAAATCCTGAAATGTCCACAACAAAACTCCTAGATTTAATAAAAGAGTTCAGTAAAGTGGTGGGGTACAAGATCAATACCAAAAAAATCAGTAGTGTTTGTATAGACAAGCAATGAACAACTGGAAGAAGAAATCAAGAAAAAGTTCCACTTACAATAACAACTTACAGATTCAAATATCTAGGAATAAATCTAATGAAGGATGTAAAGTACACAGAAAACTAAGAAAAATTGCTAAAAAAAAGTCGAGAAGAGAAAAAATTCGAGGGACATTCTGTGTTCATGGACTGGAGGAATAAATATTAAGATGTCAATCCTACTGAAAGTAATTTATAGATTTAATGCAATCCCAATGAAAATTCTAACAACTTTCTTTGCAGAAATGGGAAAACCAATCATTAAATTTAAATGGAAGGACAGGAAGCGATGTGGCTCAAGTGATTGGGCTCCCGTTTCCCATATGGGAGGCCCCGGGTTCGATTCCCGGGGCCTCCTGGTGTAAGGCAAGCTGGCCCACATGGCACAGTGAGCTGATGCAACAAAGGGAGACAAGCAGACACAGAAAAACACACAGCAAATGGACACAGTGAGCACAAGCAGCAAGGGGGGTATAAAAAAACAAAAATAAAAAATCTTAAAAAAAAATTTAAATGAAAGGGTAAGGGACACCAAATAGCCAAAATTATCTTGAAAAAGAAGAATAAAGTTGGAGGACTCATACTTTATGATCTTAAAACTTATTACAAAACCACAGTAATCAAAATAGCAAGGCACTGGCACAAGGACAGATTTATACACCAATAGAATCGAACTGACAGCTCAAAAATAAACCCTCAAATTTTGGCCAACTGATTTTGACAAGGAGGCAAAGTTAACTCAGTTGGGGAAAAGAATAGCCTCTTAAACAAATGGTGCCAGGAAAACTGGCTTTCCATTTGCAAAAGAAAGAAGGCGGTCCCCTACATTACACCTTATATGAAAAAAAAAAATCAACTCAAAATGGATCAAAGACCTAAATATAAGAGCCAGAACTACCAAACTCCTAGAAGAAATTGTAGGGAAGCATCTACAGGACTTTGTGTTTGGCAATGGTCTCTTAGACTTTACACTGAAAGCACAAGCAACAACCACAAAAAAATAGGGAAGCGGATGTGGCTCAATCGATAGGGCTCCCGTTTACCATATGGGAGGCCCCGGGTTCGATTCCTGGGGCCTCCTGGTGAAGGCAAGCCAGCCCGTGAGGCACAGTGAGCTGACATAGCAGGACGACCCAACAAAGGGAGACAAGCAGACACAGAAAAACACA
>JAQZBX010110874.1:0-10337 GCA_029593785.1 Cabassous unicinctus
TATATATATATCTGGCTCAATAGCAAATTGTACTGATTACACATCTGAATAGTTAATGGCTCATTTTCATTTTCAATTTAAATTAAACCAAAACCAAAAATACCACAGAAAAAGAAAATAAATTCTCCTGTCTTTTGGGAAACCCCAAGCCTAGAAGAAGTACTGTGGAACAAACATTTTTACTTTCTTTTCAATATGGAATCAGGCCTATCTAACTTTTGTATCCTCAGAAGTTTAACAGAATGACCAGGATATAGTTGGTCTTCAGTGTTGAATGAATAAATGTGGAAGCCTTAGAACACCTAAAACTCCATCAGTCTCTCTATTAAAGAGCCTCTCTATCAATCAAATCTAAAAACCTTACACAAGTCTGTGGTGCTAGTATATTAGCATTCAACATTCAACAATAGTTATATTTCAAAAAAGCAATCATGCAGCAAGTTTCAACCAACTCACTTCCTCACAATTTCATATTTCCAAATGAATGTACTTAAAAACACAAAGTCCATGGGGTATATCAAGAGAGCAATAGAGTGAGAATCTCGACACATGGTAGAAGACTTTCCCCAACTTAACTATATTAGACTTCTTAGTATTCAGTTATTTAACAATATTTAATAAGCACTGACAGGGAGTGAAGTTCTGAAATTCCAACTTGCTTACAAGTTTAATTCTACTTACCAGATGTATAATAAAACGTCACACTTCAAAACAACGATGGAACCCTGTCTGTTTGTCAACACTTAGAATAAATTTCACCTCCATCAATCAAATATTGAGTTTCTACTATTCATTTACACAAAAAATATTTATTAAAGAAAAATAAAGAAATGAAAAAATATATATATTTATTGACATCTCATTATGTGCCAGGCACTGTTTCAAGACCTGGAAATATAACAATGAACTAAAGAGACATTGTGTGAATATCAGATTTCTGAGAGGATTAAATAAATTTAATCTCCAGTGTGGAGTAAGCACTACTTAAGTTTTTTTTCCCAAAGATTTTTTTATTTACCCCCCCACACTCGCTGTTCGTGCTCACTGTCTGCTCTCTGTATCCATCAGCTGTACACTGTCTGCTTGTCTTTTCCTTAGAAGGCACCAGAAACCAAACCTGGGACCTTCCATGTGGGAAAGAGGCACTCAATTGCTTGAGCCACTTCAGCTCCCTGCTTTGTTGAGCCTCTCATTGTCTTTCCTCTCTTGTGTCTCCTTGTTGCGTCATCTTGTTACGTTAGCTCACCATGCCTGCCCGTTGTGCCAGCTCGCTGTCTTGCTCCTCTTCTCCAGGAGGCACCGGAAACCGAACCCGGACCTCCCATGTGGTAGGCGGAAGCTCAATTGCTTGAGCCACATCCGCTTCCATACTATTTACATTTTTTTTTTTTTTTTTAAATCAAAAGCTCCCACTATTTACTTTTTATACTTCTAATCTTTCCCAATTTGATGGGGGAAGGTGGGGCAGAGGTTTAATTTTGTCTCATTTATTTTTGTGTTTCTTTAGTTGTACTGAATATTCTTTTATGTGTTGACTATTTTTATTTTCTGCTCATGTGAATTGTCAACAATATTTTAAAGTTAATTACCCTGATATTCATAATCAGAATATTCATATATTAGTTTTGTTTAAAGCACATTACATGCTCTAACATTCTAAATAAACATGTTTGCTTCACGAATCTAAAAGAAGATATACATTCTCAACTTCATCATAACCCTAAACATAGTATCTTCTACTAATATTTAAAAATAAAACAAAACACTAATGCCAAAGCCTAAGGGGGAAAAAAAGGCTCAAGTTAAAGTTTATAAAATTACATACTGGAGCTATGTCTATTAATATATCCATTTAAAAGAATAAACATATCCTTTTAAACATGAAAAATACCCATGATTTACAGTTTGTGTAGTGTAATCTATTTATAATTTATATGAAGGAATATAAAATAAATATAGAAAACAGGAGGAAGATGGAGAGAAAAAGAGAAGGGAGGCCATAATACACCAACTGAGTGGTTATCCCAGAGGGGTCATATGGAAGTGAGTAACACTGTTTTAATTCTTTAAAGCAATCATACAGTATGGGAGTATATTGGGGGGTGGGGGTGGGGAGCGAGAGAAACACTTTGGAATATCCGAATTACATTCACTCCTTCAATAAACATTTACTACACATGCATCTACTGTGTGCTAGTCGTTTTCCTAGGTACTACAGATCCAGACATGAACAAAATAGGCAAGGTTTTTCCCTGCATTTATAGAACTTAAATTCAACTCTGGCAGTTAGTAGGCAACCCAACTTCACTTGGATTTACCTGTAGTATTAAGCCATAATAGATTACAACAATATTTTCCTCAATTTCTCTCCAAATATAAGTCTGAGGAGAAAGTACAAGAGAATATAGGTGCACTCACCACTTTCTGGATTTTAGGACAGTAATCACAATAGAGAAAATTTAGGAAATACACATACAGGGACACACATTATAAATAGCTGGTGTGAATAACAGAGAAAAAAAAATGTCCCTAGTCCTAAACGGTTTTCCAAATTTCTGGAGGGCACCTTAGACCACTTAAATTAAACTCAAGTTTAACAACCGTAGACATCAGAGTTGGGAAAGGAGCTTCAAATCACAGTAATCTGGTGTGTCCATCACATTTAAGCATTTAATGCCATAATGGTCAAAAAAAAAAAAAAAAAACCAAAGTATCATTGCATACAGAAAACACTGAAAATAGTTTTCCAATGAAAAATATGCACCCTAAAAAACTTTACACAGACATTAAATCTATCTAAAACACAAATCTCACATTAAAAACAAACGAAACTTTAAGAGCACTTCTTGGGCCTAACCAGCTGATTACAAGTAGTACTCAGAGAAAATATGCCAGATTCCCAATGGCAACTGCAACTCTCTTAATGCCCTATAAAATAGATTCAAAATGGAATTTCCATTACTTCTCTCTCTCTCTCTCACACACACACACACAAGATATCTGGAAATGATTTTTCCTCAAATAATTTTTGAAAATGAATTTGGAGATTGTGTGAAGATGACAGAATAGGAAGCACTTGTTATCAGTCCCTCCATTAGAACAACTATTAAACAGACAAGAAGTGTCGAATCAACTAGTCCAAACCTCCTGAGTTCTGAAGAACTGTGTGTAGTATCCTGCGAAGAGTGAGAGCAAGAGGCTGATAAAATTACAGAATATACCAGTGAACTGCTCTTTCCATGTGGTGGTTACTGTCACCCATCCACCATCTAGTAGCTTGCTGGTGCCACTGAAGGATATCAAAACCTAGTTCACCAAGATTGAGGGAAGGGGTGATCAATGGCCACTGCTTTTGATTAGCCAATTCAGATGACTGGGGGCATGCTTCTGAGGGCGGCCATTGTTCCAACCTGCCTTAGAGAAGAAGAGACTAAAAGACAGCACACTTACTCAGAGCTGCAGAGGACAGATGAAGGGCTGCATTTGCCAGGCAGGTGCCGAATCAGGAAAGCCCAGCTTTGGGGAGCCATGTAAGAAACTCCTGTCACCCTTCCTGGTCACTCCCTCATCCCCTCCCTAGGAAAGTTTAGAGACCTGCAGGGGCCCTATGTGGGTCCTGTGTGGGTCCTTGTTTCAGCTGAGAAAAACTGATTTGGGAAACTGCTCTCCTGATTGCCACCCTTCCCAGAATATGGCCTCCAGGCAACAGCAGCTTGAGACAATAAAAGCAATGTAAGACAACTGAAGTAGTTGGCCTGCGGCAAAGGCTTACCTCCTTAAAGACCTACAGTGGAACATTCAAGAAATGGAGGTCTTTCTCACAGGAAGTAGAGGGTGTAAAAGTGCATAAAAGTAAGTAAGTAAATAAATAAATAAATAAATAAAATACTAGGGGAGTGGTTGTAGCTCAAGAAGTTGGATGCCTGCCTCCACATGGGAGTTCCCGGGTTCAGTTCCCGGTGACTCCTAAAGAAGATGAGCAAGACAGCGAGCTGGTGCAATGGGCTGGCATGGTGAGCTGACACAACAAGGAGATGCTACGAGAGACACAACAAGCAGGGAGCAGATGTGGCTCAAGCGACTGGGCGCCTCCCTCCCACATAAGAGTCCAGGGTTTGGTTCCCAGTGCCTCCTAAAAATGGAAGACAAGCAGACACCAAGAGCAGACAGCGAGCACAAACAATGGCGGAAGGGGGGGGAAGAGGGAATAAAATAAAATCTTAAAAAAAAAAAGTAAATACTTCTGTGAATCAAAGGACTTTATCATGAAAGTAAAATGACAACCTATACAATGAGGTAAAACATGTGGAAGCCATATGCAGCCATTTGGCAGTTTGATGTAATTATGAATTCCAAAAATATATATTGGATTATGCTTGTAAACTGGTATGCTAATCTGGGCATGATTAAGTTATGATTAGGGCGTTAACTGGGCCACATCAGTAAGGCTTTGAGCCCCACCCCTTGGTGGGTGGGGAAATCAAATATAAAAGTCGTGGCAAGAACAGAGTTGAAGCAGTTTTGATGTCGGAGTTTTGATGCTGGAGAGAAGGCCCCGGGATAGAGACGAGCCATTCGCCTGAGAGTTCACAGCTGGCCTTGTGGAGAGAAGCAAAGCCTAGAGAGCCTCAAAGTCTACAGCTGACCTTGTGGAGGAAGCAGAGGAGGTAAGCCCGGAGAGAAATGCAGCCCCGGAGAGAGAGGAACCCAAGAAGCCTGAACCGTGGCAACGTCGGCAGCTGTCTTGCTCCAACATGTGGCAATGGACTTTGGTGAGGGAAGAAACTTATGTTTATGGCCTGGTAACTGTGGACTTCTACCCCAAATAAATACCCTTTATAAAGACCAACCAATCTCCGGTATTTTGCATTAGCACCCCTTTGGCTGACTAATACCACCATATATCCAAAAGGGTTTAATATCCACAATATATAAAGAAATCCTTGAACTCAACAGCAAAAGGATGAAGAACCCAATTAAAAACCGGGCCAAATACTTGACTAGATGTTTCTCCAAAGATATATAAATTGCCAAAAAGCACACAAAAAGACATTCAACATCACCAACTATTAGGGAAATGCAAATCAAACACACAATGAGATACCAATTCACACCCACTAGAATGGCTATTTTAAAAACCCAAAACTTTAAGTGTTGGAGAGGATGTGTAAAGTAAAATAGGAACACTCAGTCACTGATGGTGGAATTATAAAATTGTGCAGCCGCTGTGGGAGAGTTTGGTAGTTCCTCGGAAAGTTAATTACAGAATTACCCTATAATCTGGCAATCCCACTTCTAGTATGGATATTTGCACACCGATGTTCTTAGCAGCATTATCCACAAGGGCCAAAAAATGAAAACAACTGAAGTGTCTATCAACTGATGAATGGATAAACCAAATGTGATATATCACACAATGGAATATTATTCGGTCATAAAAAGGAATGACGTTCTGATATATATTAGTAGTAGTGCAATTATAATAATATTCTTTCATCAACTGAAACAAATGCACCACACTAATGTAAGGTGTTAATAATAGGGGAGTATATGGGAACACTGTGTTTTATGCATGATTTTTCTGTAAACCAACAAAAAATCATATAGGAACAGCCAAATTTGATGATTATTTAAGAGGCAACAGAACACATGTTATTTATTAATATTTTTCACCTCTCTGGGAACACTCTAAAATTGATATACTACTACTATGCTCTAGTCTCTCAAACAAATATTATTTTAGAGACCCAAAAAGAGGTCCTGTTAAAAATAAAGTTTTCATATATACTCCACAATATATTACAATTACATGACTAAGTATTCCTATAATGAAGGGGCTTATTCATACTTATATGTTATCTATTTACTTTATCTCTACTCTTTTGCAGAATAAGTAACTTGGTGGAGAGAAGTAAATTTTTGTTATACTTCATTATTCTAAATCTCTCTATCCTCATGTACTCCAGAAGGGTTATTGTAGTAGCTGGACAGGCTTAATGTTTCAGAGGTACTGTGCTTACCAGCCAGTACAATCTAACATCTTAGTTCTTAGCAGAGCCATCCATCCATCTGTCCGTCCATCCATCCATCCATCCCAAGAGTTAAAGAGTCTACTCAGTGCTAAGCACATAGTACAACAGATGGTTTGTACTTCTGTGTCTCTATCTTTCCCCTACTATTATTGTTCCTTCACATTTAAACAAAAATCCAGGTTTAACTTTATAAATTAATTCCTTATGTCAAAATTTAAATGTTCCTAGAGGTATCCGTGACAGTTTGGGGATCCAGAAACTCTATACCACACCACTAATACACATGTAACTACCATGAAAAATTGCCTTCAATTCAAATATGCATTAAGTAACCCCAATATAGGAAGTACTGTACTCCACACTGAAGGAAATATAACAGTGAGTAAAATAGTGCTTTTGCCACGCTGGAACTTATAATTTCCTAGAGATACACAAGTTAGCTAGAATACAGGCAGAATATAAGAAGGGTCCTAGAGAATGCTACAGGAATTGTATACAAATGAAGATCATGCCTGGGAGGTAAGGCATGGAAGACTAAGTAGTTGAAGTAGCATTAGAGACACTGAAAGTTGGACAGGTCATTAAAGGAGTTCAGGGAAAGAAAAATGACAAAGAATATTTGTACCAGTAAAATCCCATCGAGACAAGACAATCATGGTATTGACAACATCTAACAAGCACACCAATAAGGATTTCAATATACATTTTAACAGTCGTGCTAAAACATGGGGAAAAAATTATCCTTATAGCAAGCACCTTCCTGTTGACTTCTTTTAATGTATTATGAAATTTCAAAATAAACTGAGAATATGACTAAAATCATATCAAAGCGGTGAGGCAAATCAATGTAGTGTTTTAAAATTACACAAACCTTTTCTGCTCCTTGAGAATAACCTATTTGATTAGAGAAACATATTAACAATATACAATATAATGACAAAATTCTAAACCCGCACTGTCCAACTAACCACATACTATGAATTAATATGTGCTATAAGTATAAAATATCCATGAGCTTTCGAAGATTTAGCACTAAAAAATGAAAGAAAAATATCTCATTAATAATTTTATATTGGGGAGCAGATGCAGCTCAAGCGGTTAAGCACCTGCTTCTCACGTGCCAGGTCCTGGGTTCGATCCCCAGTACCTCCTAAAAACAAACAAACAAACGGGCAAGCTCTCATTGAGAAGTGGATGTGTCTCGGTGGTTGAGCGTCTGCTTCCCATGTACGAAGTCCTGGATTCAATCCCCGGTACCTCCTTAAAAAGTAGCAATAATAATAATAATAATAATAATTTTATATTGATTACATGTTGAAATTATATTTTAGATACAGATTTAAGTAAAATATATTAAAATTAATTTCACCTTTTGACTCTTTTTAATGTGGCTCCTAAAAATTTTTAAACTATACATGTGGCTCTCGTGTGGCTTTCATTATTCTACTGAATAGCTCTGACCTAAATAATTGCTTAATATTAATATTGTTCAGATTTCTCTACTTGTTTCATACTGGCATGGTAATTACTTGATCATAATGGTACAAAGTAATCTCCCAAACATCTATTCCTTAGTGTCTAGATACTAAAAAAAATGAAGACACCTACCAAAATATTATGTTAGGTTCTTAATTGCCCTTTTGGAGCAAATATGGCAAAAACCACAACAAACTAACAACTTTTCCAGATATATTTATCAAGCAGTTACTACTTTGCATGTTGTCTTTGGCTAATTCCATGAGATTATATTAGATAAGAACCACTCAGTGATACAAAAGCATGCGATCTAGGAAATAGGAGAGTCAATCCTGAAAAGCAATGAAAGAAGTCAGAGGATGACAGCTGTACAGTGGACCTGGAGAACAACCATGCCAAATACCACCAGTAGAACAAGGGCTCAAAGAGAAAGAACACCCCAGGGGAAAAAGGTGGGTTAAGGAGAAATCTAGGGAACACCCAATAAAGTGGTACATTTGGGGGAGAAAAAACTGAGATTACAATCGTTGCAAACAGTACAAAAGAAAAAGAAAATGCACAAGGAAAGACTAGAAAAAATAAAAAGCAAAAGGAAATGTGACTGCCACTTTGGAAAACAGTGTGATAGTTGCTTAAAATGTTAAACATAGAGGTACCATTCACCCACCAGTTCTATTCCCAAGTATATACCCAAAATAACTGAATATATATGTCCACACAAAAACTTGTACACGAATATTCATAGCAGCATTATTCACAATACCCAAAAAAGTAGAAACAACCCAAATGTTCATCAACTAATGAATGTAGATAAACAAATTGTAGCGTATCCATACAATGATTATTATTCGGAAATAAAAGGAATGAAATATTGACATATACTACAACATGGATGAACCTTGAAGACACTATGCTAAGTGAAAGAATCCAATCACAAAAGGTCACATATTGTATAAATCCATTTAAATAAAATGTTAAATCTATAGACAAGAGTAGAGACAGAGGCTGCCTAGTGGGAGGAGGGATAAGGACTTACTGCTAATGGGTACAGGGTTTCTTTTGTGGGTGATAAAAATAAAATTAGATTGTGATAATGGCTGTACAACTCTGAGAATGCTAAAAATTGCTAACTGTACAGTTTAAATTGGTGAGTTTTATGGCATGTTAACTATCTCAAAGCTGTTTAAAAAGGAACAGATCATTGTACACTACTTGCTGCTGCTAAGAATACTGCCGGGTATCAAGATACTGAGTGTTAATAATTTGAACAGTTTAAATAATGGTTTAACTAAAAATAGCGGTAGGAAGTGGATGTGGCTCAAGCAGTTGGGCACCCACCTACTACATTGGAGGTCCCAGGTTTGGGTCCCGGTGCCTCCTAAAAAAGAAGACAAGCACACAATGAACAGACACAGAGAGCAGACAGCAAGCACAAACAATAGCAGGGGATGGGGGTAAACAAATACAAATAAATCTTAAAAAAATGTTTTAAAAAAATAGTGGTATATTAGCGTAATAGCAGAGGGGAGATGGGGATGATAGAACTAAGTCCCAATCCACCAAAATCCACAATAAATATCTAAAATTAATATTTTAAGAAATAGACAAAAGCATACTAATTAAAAAATATCACAAAGACTTCTAGAGGAAACAGCTGTCATAGTTAAGATTGCCTCTGAGAAGTAGGATTGAAAAACTGGAGACTGGTTTCCATCATAAGCGGTTCTGTATTTCCTTGATTTCATTAAATCATGTTATTTTCTAAAACTAAAAAAATATTTTTTTAGGAAAAAAAAGACTGAGGAGTGCTTGGTTTAGGAGCAGGATGAAACCGTGCGCTCTTAAAGAGGTAAAAGGCACAGGCTTCACTGACATCGACGTACTCTGCGCCTCTGATCTCTCAAGAGAACAGGTTTTCTCATCTAAGACGTTAGAAAAATGGAAAGGAAAAGGAAAAAATAAATTATCCTTTTTCTTTCCCATGAAATAAGCATGAATTTCCAGCAGGAACACAGATAATATTCACTTGACACTATAGATCATTTCTTAAATACACAAACCACATGGGAATTATTTTAAATGTGCTCCCAATTGCTGATTAGTTATGACTACTAGTATTTTACCTCAAATTGCCAAAAAAAGGAGCTCTCTCTCATCTTTGCACTTACTCTCTATCTAACTCACATTCAGAAAATTAAGGGTTTAATAATCTAAGTTGAAAAACAAAGAACAATTTTCTAGAGTAATTGCTTCAAATCTTATTTTAATTCTAACACTCTTATGCTAAAGCCAATGTTAATTTAGATATGCATACACAAAATGAAATTCCGTAATAGAAATAATTACACCTCTAACAGATTTAGTCAAGATTTTTCTTTTCACTACTAGCTATCTTTCCATCTTTAGCCACCATTCTCATCATTTGTAATCATATTAAAAAAAAAGGATTTGGGTCTAAAAAAACAATATAACCTAGAAACTAAGCAATATAAGTACATGTCAGCAACCCTTCAGACAGGGAAACACTTTTTCTAAAAGTGGCAGCAACACATTTCTCTCTAACACACCTTCTAATAATGAGACCTATACAACAATTTGCCAAAAGCTCTCCTAATCTTTATTCCCATTTTTAAAGGTTCAAAGCTTTGAAACTCTGAAGGAAGCTATAGCTTCCAACAGAAGCTTTTCTCTTTTTAGCTTTTTCTTTCACATGGCACAGAAAGAAATTCATTCATTCAACAAATATTTCTTGTCTACAAGCACAAGGCCCCATTCTAGGCACTTAGGATACATCAATGAATAAAATAAACTTTCTTTTTTGTTTTGTTT
>JAQZBX010110875.1:0-10334 GCA_029593785.1 Cabassous unicinctus
AAATGGCAAGAAAGCACATTAAAATATGCTCAACATCATTAGCTGTCAGGGAAATGCAAATCAAAACCACAATGAGATACATTTCACGTTCATTAGAATGTCTGCTATTTAAAAAATGGAAAATAACAAGTGTTAGAGAGAATGTGGAGAAATATGGACACTTATTCATTGCTGGTGGCAACGTACAATGGTGCAGCCACTGTGGAAGACAGTTTGGCCATTCCTCAGAAAGTTAAGTGTAGAACTACCATATGACCTGGAAATCCTATTACTAGCTGTATATTCAAAAGAATTAGAAGGTGGGGCTTGAACAGATATTTGCACACTCATATTCATAGTGGTGTTATACACAATTGCTAAAAGATGGAAGCAACTCAAGTGTCCATCAACTGATGAATGGATAACTGAAATGTGGTACACACATACAATGGAATATTATTCTGCCATAAAAAGGAATGAAGTCCTGATAGCATGTGACAACATGGATGAACCTTGAAGACCTCATGTTGAGTGAAATAAGCCAGACACAAAAGGACAAATATTGTATAATCTCACTAATTTGAAACAATTAGAATAAGCAAACTCAAAGAGTCAGAATCTAGAATATGGGTTACCAGGGGATGGGGTGGATATAGGGAATGGGAAGTTAAGGCTTAAATTGTGCAGCATTCCTATACAATGATAGAAATATTTTGGTAATGGACAGTGATGACAGTACAGAACATTGTGAATGCAATTAACAGCACTGAAATATATATCTTAATATGATTAAAGGGGGAAATGTTAGATTGTATATATGGTAACAGAATAATTTTTTAAAAATCCATGGAGCTAAACTACATAAGCAGTGAATCCTAAGTTAAATCGTGGACTTTAATCAATAGTACAATTATAAAATATGCTATCATCAATTATAACAAATTTCCAAACCAATGCAATGTGTTGGTAGTCGGGTAGTATATGGGAATCCTGTATTTTATGCATGTTTGTTCTGTAAACCCACAACTTCTCAAATAAAAGACGGGAAAAAAGTAGTACAGAAAATTCCTGGACTGGGATATTGGAAAAACTTTGCAAAATGGCCTCAAGACTTCTTTACAATCTGATCTAAAATATATTAGCCATTAGTCAGTTATCTGCAATTAATAACAAATTTATAGGGATTCCCCTCCACAAACCTCCAAGATATGATAGAAGTATTATCTTAGGTAGCACACAAAAAGGACTTTTTATGAATCTATGGAATGTAATTAGTGTTTTCCCAGTTACAGAAGATCTGGAAACAAAGCAGAAAGAAAATTAGAGGAGGAAGATACCTCTTATTCTTCTTATTTGGTCTGGTAATAATGATTTAAAAAGGCTTCTCTAGGGAAGCGGGTGTGGCTCAATCGGTAGAGCTCCCGTTTACCATATGGGAGGCCCCGGGTTCGCTTCCCAGGGCCTCCTTGTGAGGGCAGGTCGGCCTGCACGGCGCGGTGGGCTGATGCAGCAGGACCTCACAGCAAGGGGGAGATAAGCAGACACGGAAAAAACACACAGCGAATGGACACGGCAAACATAAGCAGCAAGGGGGGGGGATAAATAAATAAAAATAAATAAATCTTTAAAAAAATAAATAAATAAAAAGGCTTCTCTAGGATAGACGTATTTTCTGAAGCTACGATTCAGATTCAGCTTTGGCTTTATTTTAAATCCAGAACATTATGAATTAGAATGATTTATACGATTTAAAATTAACCTTGCATGCTACAAAGCACAAAAATGCAAGTATAAATCATTTTTTCCACTAGAAATTTTATTACCTACTGTTTCAGGTTTATCTACAGGGTCTATGATGTGCTATACATGTAAGTGTAAAACTTTCAATCCAACAACAAAGTTGTTAATGACAGAACTGGGAATAGATCTGAGGATTCTTATTTCTTCATTCTCAATGTAATACAGTTTTGGGGTCTCTTAAGTGATATATTGTTTTTTATTAAATAAAAAAATTACAGACGATGAGCTGATGTCCTCATCCTTAAAAATAACTAAGAAATTATTTTTAAGACAATACTTAAAATTATAAGAACAATATTTATATCTGCAACACTTTTTAAAAATTCATTAGATTATTTTGTCTAATGTAATAAAATGTCTTTAAACAGAAATATGGAAAACAAAATCAAACTCTTCTGGCAATTTCTATGAAATTATTAAAGAGTCTTCTCTCAGTTTTACCATCTATACATTGGGATTAACATTTATGTAGAACATATATGATTGCTATGCAAACATTATTTGTGATCTGTTGTGCTTTGAAGATGAAAGCCTGATAATTGTGATGTATTTGAAAATACAGTTTCATTTTTAAAATTTATTAAGACATTAATATCTTCACTAGAATAATATATATATGAAAATGCCAAGCTTAAGTCTGAAGTAAACATGTTTTTTTTGACATTACACAGCCCCATTGCTCTGAGCTCTTCCTCAAGAGATTAGCCTATATAAAAGTCCATTCTTACATTGCTGTCTGAGAAAAATCTTATGTTCTTTCCTTAAAAAAAAAATCTTAAACTCTTTCCTTATCAGTGCTTCTCCAGGCTAAGTCCCCAAGTTCGTTCTTTATCATCATTATTTTTATTTTATATTAGCAGTATAGATTAAGTAGAAGAAATATATAAGATAGAGAATTCATAAATACATTAACATTCTAACATGGAAACTTGCATTTCAAAATCTTTGTATGACAAGATGCTTAGATTGTAGTCCAGAGTTCTTAAGTTCTTTGCTTTATAACTGAGGGAGAATGTCTGTTTTTTTTTACTTCTTCCAAAATATGTCTCTAGCCTATGAACCTTCTCCAGTCCCTAGGATTCCCTGGGATTAACACTTATAAACTGCAAATACGCAAAAAGCCAAGGGCCAAGGGCTTTCCAAATAGGTATACATTTGTTTTCTTTGCAGTGGTAAAATGAGGTAATCTTAATTATCAATGAGGAGAATGGAGAACTCTCATTTTTAGCATTTATTACAATTAAATTTATTTCCTTTTAAAACTGAATTGGTCTGGGTTGAGAATCTGGAAAATTTATAAGTATCTTTCCAACAATAATAGGAGTGCCTGCTTTTCATGTTGGATGGCTACTTGTGACACAATGTTAAATACTTACAATATGGAAAAATTAATGTATTTAGCCCCTTTTTTGAAAGGCTGAGGGCTTTTTAATTCCAAAGCCACTGTTGAACTAACTTTGTTTGAAGATTTAGTTTTAAAGACATTATAGCATAAACTAAGTCAAACATTGCCAGAAATGTCTTTGAATATGGAGTATAACATTTTATTGCTATGTAATTATATTCTATAATGGGAACTAACCTCACACAATTTTATAAGAAAGTAAATTTTAAAATGGGGAATGAATGGCTGTTTTCTCAAATGCCCCTATAAATCATATGCCAATATTAAAATATCTCATTGTAAATGGTATATGGACCACTTATTAAAGTGCAACTATTCCTTCTCTTTACGTCTTTGCTTAGAGTGAGTTTACAGTGTTTGCTTTAAAAGAAAATTAATCCTCTCTCAACTCCGGTAATCCTTAGCCCTAATATATTTCAGCTATGATTTTTCCTTTGTGGTTCTGATATTTATACTTTAACTCACAGCACATATAATATTTGAAATGACACTAGCAGTGCAACAAAGGATAGACATCACCATAGTTTGGAATACAATTTCATAGATACTTTTATCAAAGTATTATTATAGTTTATATAAGTCTATGGTTTATTCAGTGTATTATAACATTGTGAAAATATGTAATATTTTAGATGGTGTAACAGAATATAGAAAGAAGAAAGATTTAGTGTAGAATACACTATTAGGAGGGATTCATTGATCTTTCATCTCTCCTCCCTAGTAAAAAGATCAAAACCATCAGTTCAATAGCACAACTATTCAGAATGCATGTTTCAAAAAGTGTCTTAGGGAAAACATTTCAGGGAATGCAGTTTGAAGAATACCTGCCCATCCACATACAAATAAATAGTAATAAATACTTGACTTGGAGCTGCCAGAATTGACAATTTATATTGTAAACCTGTCTCATATATTGGAAAACTCTAAAACTTTTCTTTAAACTCTGAGCCCTTAGCATGATTTCCCAGCAATAAAAAAGGAGAAATCCTTTCAGTAAAAGATTTGAGGTAGCTTTTAAATACATAGTATTTTAATATAATTAAATTACTGGATAATAACTTTATTTTAAAAGTATCATTAACTGTGAGTGAAGTTGGACCTTATTCATCTTTGTATCCCCAGATCCTAACAGTGTCTGGCACAAGGTAGAAACTCATTAAATATGTATGGAATGAATTATTTCACAAATAGAATAATTATTTAAAAATTTAAGATATTTTGTATTATTAAATTTTGCATAAATTCAATGACAATAACCCAAATTTTATTTTATGTTCAAGGGACAAATCTATATCATAAAACAATAGTTTACAGGTATTCAAAACAATATAATTAGGCATAATTGTAAAACTACTATTTTTTTCCTTTTTAAAAATAAATTTTATTGATACATATTAATAAAGCATAAATCCATATAAAGTGTACAATAAATGATATTTGGTATAATCACATAGTTGTGCATTCATCACTTCAATTAAAAAATGCTATTTATTAATACCATATTAATTTTTGCTTAAAAGGATTTCTTGGGTAAAATCCCAAGTAATAAAATATATCAAAGAGGATGCAAATCTAAATGAATTTTTTAGCTTAAGACAGAAACAGCTAAAAATTGGAGTGTAAAGCAGGAATGTGAATAGGCCTGAACATCTGTCACTTATGTTGCTAACTTGAATAAGTATCTTTAATCAATTGAATCTGGAGTTTATTTGCATTTATACTAGACACTTGGAAACCAGCTATTGTTGTTACAATTGTTGTTGAACTTTTAATGGATTTGATAATGTGCCAATTTTAGTGGGCAGTCATTTCTTGTCTAAGAGTACAAATATGTGAAAATTAAAACAAAATGGAAATGCTGATAGTTGTTCAACTTTAGTATCACTACCTTGGACTCTTCTAGCTTGTGTTTTTCAGCCCTCTTTTTCCCTCAGATGTTTTAAGTAAACCGCTAAACAGTACATCTCCACCAAGATCTCTCTCAGGAATCCACATATTTTTATTTTCAAATTATGTCAAATTTCCAGATTCACTCTAGGACGAATACATTTCCAGAACTAAGTAATATCAATTTACTAAAAAGAATTGCTCCCTCTAGTGAATTCATAATATTACTTTACTTTTTGGCACTGATACACTGAATAATTTAGCAAATGATATAAATGATGGCCATGATGATGTTGATGATAGTGGTCTGGCCTACATTTGTGATATTACATTTTAATGTTTTCTGTGCTTGAATATAGGGAAGTGTTGTAATGATTGATGAAAACTGCTTGCCAGAGTTTTAGAACAGTACATTAAAAAACCCTGTGTTGAAAAATAATTTATTTTAATTTTGAAAAACAATTGATACGATTTTTTTTGGAAGACTATGGCTAAGTTGTCATTGGCAAAATAAAAAAGGGAATTAAAGCAATCGTCCTAATAATTGAGTGTTCTGGTGGAAATGAATTTTAAATGGAACTTTAATTCTAGACATTATGCCTCTCTTTTATGTAGTTATCATGTACCTCGAGAAAATTACACATTATCATCCTTATTCCTTTCTACAAGACATAAATTTTGTGCAATTTATGATATAGATTTGAAAATTGAAATTATTTGGAGTTTTATTTAAAGTTCTATTGCAATACTTCAATATAAAGCAAAATAGTGGGGCTGCTATGAACGGAAGAGCACTATTTAATTCTTAATTTGTTTGTTAATGCAGACTTGTTCATAAAATAATTCATTTTAAATCATAGGGAGGAGAAATTAAAATTGACAAGTTATCCAGGCCTTTACATTTACATGGATGATTAATTTGAATGCAACAATAACAATAATAGCTCAAAATAAGACAGAATCAGCCAGAAGACTCACTTTCCCTTCAAAGTAGGGTTCCCTTTTCTGCAAAAATTTGAATTACCTGGAAATTATTTCTGTACTGGACCACTTTGTCTGAATAGGAAAAGCCATTTTACATAGTAATTTCAGTTAACATAGCAGATAGCACAGGTTACCAGTCCCATCAAGTTATTATTTTTTGTATCAACAATAATAGAGTATTCCATCAAATTTTATGCAGTTTTCAACTTCCAAGGGCTTAGCAATTCATCACTGCAGCACTCTTGTGAAGTAGGAATTTTTAATAAATAAAATATAATCTAGATTAATTTATTTGAAAGGACTGATGAAAGGCAAGCAAACCCTAAAAAATTAAATGATAATATTAATTATATGAAAGAAGCTAATATTCCTTTATGCTTCATTCTCCTTTGAAATAATTTTAGGAGGAAATCATGTGAGGAGTGCATGGGAGTAAGGGCCTGCCAAGGTTTTTTAAAAAATGTTTCCAGACTCCTTTTTCAAGTGAAGGAACAATTAGCATTATTTCCAAGGACACTTGACTAAATTCCAAGCAAGGTACAATTTGGTCCCATCCTCCCCTGGGTTCACATGACCACCAAGAGCAGAGGCCATGCCTGGCACACCTGGGCAAGCACGTGCTCCTCCACGTGGCAGTTGCTCGCAGTTCCTGACCCTCTCCTTCCTCAGTTTCCCAAGGCAGGGATGGGGGTCGGGATAGCCCATTTAGGCCCTAGACTGAGTTATGATCTAATCTACCCTTTCCCTGAGGTCTCCTTCTTCTCTCCCCTACTGGGAGAACCGTTAATTTATCTTGGGAAGCCTAAGGTTTCATCCTCTTGACCCCCAGGTGAGGCAATACTCTGAACTGGAGGAGGAATCGCCCAGAAGCAAAAGGAGGCCCGAAATCCTGCAGAGCAGCCAGTCCCTGGCGGCTGGAGAGCTGAGAAAGCAGCAATAAACTCCCCATCCCTGGAGGCGGAGGCCTGGGGGTCTCCCCAGGCGAGGTGCGCCCAGTTCACGTCTGGATCTGGCCTCGCCCTCTCTTGACACCCAGCGGAGGAAGGCTGGAAGAAGGTGGTTCTCTGAGGCGCCTCAGAATAGGGAAGGGTGTTCAGACAGGTGGGAAGGCGTGAGAGATTTGCTGCGTTATTATTCCACACGTTCCCAAATGGGGGAGCCTAATTAAAAGTCCAGGGGGGCGGTAGTATGTGAAACTAGTTTTCTCGGCCTCTCTCCTGGGGTGACTTGGTTATCCCTGGGAATGTCTTACTCTGAGTCCCCAATTTACACCCGAGCTTTCTGCGATTTTCCTCCAACTCCCTGCACTATTCTTTGTGGAAAATTAAAAAAATCTCTCCCTGATTGTTCATAAAGCTTTCTGCTTATTCCTGTAGATAGTGTATAGTTCTAGCTAGGGTTTTGCACTATAGCTGTATGACTGTCATTATAGGCAAACCTCACAACCCAGAATCATTGTTGAGCTTACCCAAAGTTAGCATCAGTGTCTTTGTAGTAATAATTTATGGTGGAAAAAGATTTTATTTATTGTTTTTTGATTTCCTAAGTGGTGGGAAATCAAAAGTTTGGTTGTATGAGTTCAGAGGAAAAGAAACGCAAATGTAGAAAACAAGAAAATGTTTTTGCCACTTGTAATTTGGGAAGATGGAAAAAGCTAAATGAAAGCAGTTCATCTAAACTGCCTCCTAATGTCTAGAATTAGGTTTTAGTTAATTCTTCCTTAAAATAAAATACACTCCCCACCCTTGACCCATGATGCAGATAATAGAAGACCCATTCAGTTAGTATATCTTTCTACAAAGAAATCAAGGTGGCTTTTAAAGCTCCACATATATTTTTTAAAAGGAATATAAATAAAACAGTAATAAGAACACTTAAGATGGGGTGAAATCATGCACGATTTCTAAAGGTCATTAGCAAATTGGGCTGAGCTTCCTCAGTTTCCTTGGATGAAATGTGCTTCCTTCTCAGAGCAAGTAGTCAACCAAATAGAAGGCATTTTTGTTTCTGCAAGGCCATTTTGTAAAATCCTTATTCTGCCACTAGAGGATGCTCTTAATTTTTAACATGTGAGTACTAAACTAGTGAAAATAGTTTTTTTGTTTGTTTTTTTCCCCACAGCTGATAAGGAACAGGAAATTACTTTGGAAATTGTATTACTTTGTCGTTCACATTTTTTTTTCTGCCGTTCTCATTTGATGTCTTTCTCTCACTGACAATTATTTAACTTTTTTTTTTTTTTTGGTATAGACTAGAATGTTAGTTCTGTTTGATTTTTGTTGGAATCCAAATAGAAGACAAAGGTATTCTTCCTTTTAGTTTATGCTTCTGTACTTCAGCACAGTATATAAGCCTGGGGTGTTTTGTGTTCCTGTTACCAAATGTCCTTTTTGCAATGAGAAAGAAACTCACTTTTTATTAAGGCAAAGTTCATGACCAAAATGCGTTGTCTGTAGCTATTCTTATTAACCGTTATAGTGAATTATATGGTCCTTCTCTTTTCCCTACTTCCTTTTTAATAAAATAAGGGGTATTCAGAAAGGGCTTTTCAGATAGGCAAGATATAATTAGATCTCAAATAAGAAAATACCGGATGAATACAAGGTGAAGATTTATGAAAAGTTCTAATAGCTGATAGAGGCTTTATCTCTTATTAAAGGCATATTGCATTCAAGGTATTTTGATTTCTGACAAGTGATACCCACCTCTTAAGTGTCAGATGCCAAAGTATTAATCTACAACATGAGACTTAAACATTCAGCCTTTTATGTAATATACAAGACCTGCACTTTTCTATTTTCAGGTCTTATTGTAACTTACAAAGTGGATGGATCTTAAAATTTATTGAGCTCCCACTATGTGTCAATTACTGTGCTAGGTGTTTTCTGTACTTACCTCATTTAATCAGCTCTTTTGCCCATTTTTAATTGGGTTGTTTGTTGAACTTTAAGAGTTCTTTGTATATTTTGAATACAAGTCCCTTTATCAGAAATGTGTTTTGAAAATAATTTATCTCAGTCTATGACTTGTCCCTTCATTCTCTTGAGTGTCTTTCATAGAACTGAAGTTTCTGATTTTAATAAAGTCCAACTTATCAAATTTTTTTCATGGATCATGGTGATAAAAAGAACTCATCACTCGGAGCAGGTGTAGCTCAGTGATTGAGTGCCTGCTTCAAGAACTCATCACCAAAGCCAAGGCCACATAGATTTTTTTCCTGTTTTTTTCTAGAAATTTTATAGTTTTGCATTTTCTTTATAGGTCTATAATCCGTTTTGAGTTATATTTTTGTGACAAGTTTAAGTCTGTTTCTAGGTTCATTTTCTTTCTTCTTCTTCTTTTTTTTTTTGTTTCCTCTGTCTCTCTTTATTTGCAAATGGATATCCAATTATCCCAGCACCAATTGTTGGAAAATCCATCCTTTCTTCATTGAATTACATTTTCTCCTTTGTCAAAGATCAGTTGACTATATTTGTATGTGTCTATTTCTGGGCTCTCTACTCTGTTCCTTTGATTGATCTATGTATCTCTTCTTTCACCAATATCATGGATGGCTTTATCACTAACTTTGTAGTAAGTTTTGAAGTTGGATTAGCTCTCTTATTTTGTTCTCTACTTCAGTATTGTGTTGGCTACTCTAGGCTTTTTGCCTTTCCATGTAAACTTTAGAATCCATTTGTCAATATCTACACAATAGCTTGCTGGGATTTTAATTGGGATTATGTTAAATCTATAGATCAAGTTGGGTAGAACTGACATCTTCATAATATTTAATCTTCAAACCCATGATCATGGAATACCTATCCATTTATTTAGATCTTCAGTGTTTTATAGTTTCAGTTATTACATTTATACTGTGTGTTGGGTACTGTAGAGACCCTGGGGTTACAAAGATGCAACTGACAAGGCCATTGCCTTTAAGACAGTTTAATAGTGGAGACAGATAGTGGTAATGGAATTTTTTTTTTTTTAAGATTTATTTATTTTATTTATTTATCCCCCCTTTGCTGCTTGTGCTGCTGTGTCCATTCGCTGTATGTCTTCTCTGTGTCTGCTTATCTCCCCCTTGCTGTGAGATCTTGCTGCATCAGCCCACGGCGCCGCGCGAGCCGGGAAGCGAACCCGGGGCCTCTCATATGGTAAACGGGGGCTCTATCCATTGCGCCACACCCGCTTCCTGCCGTGAGGTTGCTGCATCAGCCCACTGCACCGCTCAGGCCGGCGTGCCCTCACAAGGAGGCCTCGGGACGAACCCGGGCCTCCCATATAGTAAACGGGG
>JAQZBX010110876.1:0-10322 GCA_029593785.1 Cabassous unicinctus
ATGCCAAAGGGTCGGGTTCTGTGGGAAGAATAAGGGAGGGGGAGGGGACCAGTGACCTGGGTCCCTTCTACTTTTTCCCCTCCCAGCCGGAGCTGGGAGTGAGGTGCCTTCCCTCCCGAGATACTTTTCTTTCCACAACTTCTGGCACTAAGAGCATCCTCTTTGGGGTCACCCCTTAGGTACCAGGGACCATGCTGGATTATTGCATTCCCTCCTAAACCCATCCTGAGGATGGGTTTTATTCCAGCTTAGAGATAAGGACATCAAAGCTCAGGATGATGAGATGACAGGCCCTGGGTCAGTAAGTGCAGAGTCGGGAATCAAACCCGTCTTTCCAGCACCCCGTGATTGGGCGGTCCTGGGGTCTCGTCCCCACCTCCACCCTCAGCCTGGACTCCTGGCTCCCCCTCCACCCTGGGTTCTGAGGAGGGAAACAGAGTGGAAAGTAGAGAAGGGGGCTACACAGTACCAGGCCTGGGGACAGTGGGTCTGGGGCCAGGGCCAGCACCTGGCTGCAGCCCACGGTGACAGGAGGACACCGGTGTGGTGGCCGCTGCGGGCGGCGGCTGTTTTGCTCTTGGCCCCCATTTTAAAAATAGTCAGGACTTCAAACATGGGCTCCCAAGGAAAACAAACAGTCCCGCGTTGTCTGCCTGCACATGCCAGCCGGGCTGGGTAAAATTAGCCTGGTAGCGATGACACAGATGGTGAGTCCCAGCCCCACTGTTTGCCACGCTGTGGTGGGCTGGCTCCCAGCTGGGCTGCCCCAAGACCTCGGCTGGGGCCCTCGCCTGCGGGTCTCCTGCCTCTCACTGCAGGGAGAGGAGGCTCTTGGACACACTGTCATCGGCTCTGCAAATACAGCAGAGGCCTGGCCCTGGAGTCAGGGAGGCCCTGCATTTGAATCCCGACCCTGTCATTTACTGGCTTTGTGATCTGTGCTTATTTCTTTGTTTGGGAAGTGAGATGACACTTCACAGGCTTGTTTTAAAGTTGGGTATTGTTTCTTAAGTGTCTGGCACAGTGAGCTCTCAATAAATGGTCTTATTCTTATAAAAGCGGGAGTAATGTGTCAGACTTCTGGAAAGCCAGTTAAGGTAGGTTATCATTAGCTCCAGTATTTCACCCAGAAGTCCCAAACAGGCCCAATAGATCCTTGATTCCACCTTCCAGATAAGAAAGAAGTTGGGGTTTCTTCCTACTGCTGGGTAAGTGGAGGCTCAGAGCAGAGGGGTCTGACTCCAGGAGCTCCAGGCAGGGGCTCTTGGAGGTGCTGGGAGCCCAGGTGTGCTCATGGCTCCTCTCTTCTTTAGGTGATCATGGGCGGCGGCCGGAAGTACATGTTCCCCAAGAACAGAACTGACGTGGAGTACGAGACAGATGAGAAGGCCAGAGGCACAAGGCTGGATGGCCTGAACCTCATCGACACCTGGAAGAACTTCAAACCAAGACACAAGGTAGCCATCCCAGGGCCCGGAGGCTGCAGAGCAGCCAGTGGGGGTGGGGTGGGGGTGGGGCTGGGTGACCCCTCCTTGAATCTGTTTTTTCATCTGTAAAAGCGGGATTATAATTCTTACTTTAAAGGGATTCTGTAGGACTGAGATGGGCTAACAGATATAGGAATTATTCATAGTAGGTGATGGATCAATTCCCAGCTTCAGGGGAGGGCACCAGAGAGGGTTAGGTGGTCACGAGGAGGGTAGACCAGGGGAAACCTGAGCACCTACTGTGCATGGGGCCCTTGGTGGGGCATGGAATATGAAAGATGAGTCAGATGGTCAGAAAACCCAGAATGGAACGCTGAGTGCTAGATGGGGAAGCCCCGAACTACACACGGGAGGGGCTGGGAAGCCTGAGCAAGGTTCAGGGCAGCAAGATGGAGAAACAATGGCTGGGGAGGCGGGATTGGGTGGAGGACTCTACAGCCTGCCTGGGAGTGTGCGAGCACAGGCCTGAGGTGGGCAGCCCTCCACAAGGACGGGGAGGGAGTGGGCTGGGGCAGTGGAGGGGAGGCTGGAGCCTTGGGAACGGCCGCTGGCTCTGACTCCTTGGAGAGGCCTCTGGCTCTTTAAATCTGTGGCTACCGGACTTGGGGCAGCTGGGGTCTGGAAATGACTGTGGTCAGGGTTGAAGACAGTGGGGAGCAGCCTGGCAGCCACTTTGATGTCATTCTGGGTTTGGGTTTCTGACGGTTCCAAAACTGGCCCCCCGGGAGGCCTCGTGGGAAGGGGCTGGGCCAAAAGTGCCATGGGGGAGGGGCTGGGGAGGTGGCCCCCATCGGGGAGAGGGTGGCTGAGCTGCTTTACACCCTTCCCATTCCTCCTGAGTCAGCTCAGGCGGCCAGCGAGTGCCCCATCCCGCCCAAGCCGCGGAGACCCCTCCCCCTCAGCCTCAGTGTCTCTACATGGAAAATGGGGCTTAAACCTTCTGGCCCAGGCAAGGTGCTTTCCCTGAGCTCAGTCTGGTGCCACAAGGTAGAGAGGGCCCTCAGCCCTGCCCCGGGCCTAGACCCAACAGGGTGTCCCTCCAGGGTCCCAGATAGACCTAGAAAATCATGCCATAAGAGTAGGTTCTAGATTTTGTCCACCTTTGCCCTGAGTAGCTACGTCATCTGTGTGCCTCAGTGTCCTTTTCTGTAAAACTAGAATAAGAGTACTTACCTCATAGGGCTGGTGTGAGGAGGAGATGTGAGGAGATGTGGAGGAGAGCCGCCTCCGCCTCCCGAAGCAGGTATGGGGCCAGAGCTCCACTTCCTCAGCCTCCCCTCTCCCCACAGCAGGCCCTAAGGCTCTAACAAAGAAAAAGCTTGAAAACCCCTGATCCCAATGGTGTGGCCCAGAGGCGGCAAGGGGCTCTCCTCAGGACACACAGCTGACTCTGCAGCTTCAGAACTCCCGAGCCAGGCCAGCCACTTCCTGCGGTCTTTATGCCCTGGGGAGCAGCACTTCCTTCAGCTCCCCTCCCAGGCAGGGCCCTCCAAACACACACTGCCCATTTCCCCAGCGGACACGCAGGGCCGCCGGTGACCCACGCCTGCCTCTTCCTTTGTCCTGGGCGCCCCCTGCTTTGAACACGCCTCCTTGACCCTGGGCTGTCCTCCAGGTCCCCATTAGGACAGCACGTCCACCAGGAAGCCCTCCCAGGTGCCTGCCCTGGGCTCTCCCAGCCCCCTTGGTCTGAGAACTCTTATTCCCCTGCATTAGAGTTGCCTATCTGCTTGTGATTTTCTTGGGGCCGCACAGTGGGTCATTAGGGAGGAACAGACAAATGCCTGCCTTCCACGCCCCAAGTCCTCACTTGTGCTGATGCGAGCCTTCCTCCTAGCACTCCCACTACGTCTGGAACCGCACCCAGCTCCTGGCCCTCGACCCCCGCAGGGTGGACTACCTCTTGGGTAAGTGGAGGGGAGTGGACCGAGGGACCCAGCTGGGTGCCCTGTGGCCCGGGATGTGTGCGTCCGGCAGCTGGGGGCAAGGCCCGACGTGCCCCCGCCTTAGGGGCCTTTGCCCTCCACCTCCAGAAACTTGGAGGGGTGAGGAAGGGGCATCTGGTTCATGGAACTAGGCCTGAAATCTGCTGGCTGTGCAGGGTGATTAGCCTCGCTGGGCAGAAGGGAAAACAAGCTCGGAGAGGGCAAGGGCCATGCACTATGCAGCCCATTAGAATTACGGCCCAGGCGAGTTGGAACCTGCTGGGAGCTGGAATCTGAACAGGTCCTGGGCCGTGGAGCAGGGCACCTGGAGTCACTTCTCCTGTGTGGTCAAGGGGAGAAGCCAGCCTCGTGGTCGCCACTGGTCCTAACTGGGGGTTGCCCTCCCTCCCCCTCCCCAGGGAGTGGGGAGCAAGTGAGGGGCCCGAGGGTAGCACCCGGCTTAGTGGAGCGAGGCCCTGAGGCTGGGGGACAAGCAGGCTGTGTCTGGCACCACTGGGCAAGTAGTGACAAAATCGCCAGTGAGCATTTCCCAAGGAGCACAGCACCCAGTCCTGGGTGGGTCATGGGAGGTCATGGGCCCTGGGCTGGGTCCCCCCCACACAGCCCTCTGCTTCTCGGCTTGGGGGGTCCCACGGCACAGCCCCCACACCACACCCAGGCCGCGGAGAGCTGTGCACGCACCTGTGTAGTGTGACAGAGCCACTCGCGGGTGGTAGAGCCAGGGCGAGTTCAAATCCCATCGCTGCCACCTGGGAGCTCTGTGGCAAGTGATTTCTCCAAAGTGTGGGTAATGACAGGAGCTGCCTGGGGTTGTCCTGAAGATTAAATGAGCTCAAACCTTATACACATGACAAATCCCCAAACTTAGCAATTTAAAAACAAGAGTAAACATTTATTATCTGACAGTTTCTTTGGGTCAGAAATTTGGGGACAGCTCAGCTGGGTGGTTCTGACTTGGTCTCTCAAAGCTTGACTGGGACGGGGATTCCCTTCCATGACAGCTCCCTCACGTGACCAGCAAGCTGGTCTGGCTGTCGGCCGGAGGCCTCAGCTCCTTGACACGTGGATCTCTCCAGAGAGCACTTGAGCATCCTCATGACACGACGACTGACGTCCCCCAGAGAGGCACGAGTGTGCGAGGTGGAAGCCCCGGCCTGGGGAGTCCCACACGGTCATTTCCACAGTATTCTATCGCTTACACAGGTTGGCTTACGAGTGTCCACACGTGGAACCTGTGACATGGACAAGGTTACTCACCTTATTTCAAGCTCAGTGAGCAGAAGGGACAGTGATCCCAAACCCTCTGCTGACGCACTGCACAGACCACCATACCCCCCAAACCTGGTGTGTAAACACACACACACTAGCTGCCCCACTGGGTCCAGGACACAGTCCCTGGCCTGAGAGGCACGGTGCCGTGGAGGCACTCTAGGCTGGGGAGAGGCTGATGGACTTGATCCCAGATCTTCCACTGACCAGCAACTGACTGGACACCTGAGCCTCAGTCTCCCCTCTGGAAAATGGACACGGTGATAGCCCCTAAGTGGTGGTCGTGATGGTTACAGGAGTTGGCGTTTTCCAAGCACCTGGCACACGGGGGCCACACACATAAGGGTCCTTCCTTCTTACCACACTCTGCCCCCAAGTCGGGCAAGGAAGCTGTGTTCTCTGCGGCACCCCAGCCTCCGTGGGGGCCCACCTGGGCTCTCACACCCGTGTCCCCCTTGTGTCCTTCTCAGGTCTGTTTGAGCCAGGGGACCTGCAGTACGAGCTGAACAGGAACAATGTGACTGATCCGTCCCTCTCTGAGATGGTGGAGGTGGCTCTCAGGGTCCTGAAGAAGAACCCCAGAGGCTTCTTCTTGCTGGTGGAAGGTAGGAGTATAAGGAAGTGATAGAGAGTCCAGAATCTTCCAAAGTCCTGACAACCCTTGTCCTCCGTGGGTCCCGATGCTACCTCGCTGGGATCCCCACGTAACACCCCACACACACACTCACCCACATGTGGACGTGTTAGTGCATATGCTTTCTCACCACACGTACACACACAGGCCCCTCCGCCCTCCAGAGGCCGCCAGCCTGGCTTGGCTGCTTTCTTGCCAAACCCCAGGGTTCCCACTCAAGCATGGCGGTCTCGGCCTGGCCCTGAGCGGGCCTCTGACGCCAAGGAACCAGCCAGGAACCGGCGGTGGCGAGCAGGGCTCCCCCGGGAATGGCCGCCTTTGTGAGCGGAGCCAGGGCTGGGCCAGCTGCTGGCAGAGCCACAACAAAGGAAGGACCCACCCTGCCAGGCCAGAGCGGTTGAGGCTCAGGCTGGTGGGAAGAGAGGGCGGCCTGGCGCCAGGCTCAGCGACACGCAGGGCTGGGAGCGTCCACCCAGGCAGCCGCAGGTCACACAGCGCTCAGCCGCCGGGCCAGACGTGAAGCCAGGCCTCCTGCGCTTCCTGGGGGGAGGCAGGATGGAGTTCAGGGTGAGCAGGCCTTACGGAGCCTGCCGCTGGCGCTGCCCAGGCCACCCTTTAGGTCTGAGAAGCTCTCCTGCTTTGGGTGGGTACTCAAAGTGGAAAGAGGAAAACGGGGCCTCTGTTAGTGTGTCAAACCTGAATTCAAACCCTAGCAAACTCCACCATGGGCATTTGACTTCCCCACCCTAGACCTCAGTTGTTCCATCTGTAAAGTGGGTTGATGGTGCCCATCTCTGCCCATGATCGCTGGGAAAGAGGAATAAGATATCAGCTGCTCATGCCTGGCTAATATGCTGTACCCCACCCACAGCCCTACCCCAGCCATCCTACCCCTCTGGATCTCTGACGCCTCAAGCAGCAGAAGAAACAAACGGTGCTGGGAGCAGCGTGGGGTGGTGCAGCGAGCACAAACTTTTCAGTCAGGTGGAGCTGCTTAGAGCAGGTCTTGGCTTCGCCTGAGCTTAGTCAGTTACTCTCCCTCTCTCAGCCTCTGGGAGGGTTGAATGGCCACATAACGGCACGTGGCAGGTTCTGGGTGACGGTTACTGCCCTTCACTGTCAAAGAATGGTTCATCTGGAGGCTTGGGGGTACAGACCTTCTTCCCCTTCCCTCACGCGAGGCCTTGGCATTGGTGTCCCTAGGGGGCAGGATTGACCACGGGCACCATGAGGGCAAAGCCAAGCTGGCACTGCACGAGGCGGTGGAGATGGACCAGGCGATAGGGCTGGCGGGCACCCTGACCTCTCTGGACGACACACTGACCGTGGTCACTGCCGACCACTCCCACGTCTTCACTTTCGGTGGCTACACCCCTCGTGGCAACTCTATTTTTGGTAGGTGGGCACTCTCAGGGTCTCCTGCTGCCCATCTGGGAGCGGGAGTGGCCTGGGGGAGAGCCAGCCCTGGGCCTGGCACCTGGTGGAGACTCAGTGAAAACTGGGTAGAAAAGAAAAGGGGCTGACAGGTTGAAGGATGAAGTGGATGTACAGATGGGAGGGAGGGGCTGTAGATGGATGGACAGATGGGAAGGAGAGTGGACGGACGGATGGGAAGGAGGGGGTGGATGTGGGCATCGTGGGAACTGGATGATGGTTGGAAGTAATGAGCGTTTGGAAGGGGTCATGGAGGTGGCTGGGCCTTTCTGAGGGGCTCCTGGGGGCTGCCAAGGCGCTGACGAGCCCAGGTCGGGGGCTGGGGACTGCACACCTGGGGCGCCAACGTGACCCCAGGACCGCCCCTCCCTGTGCAGGCCTGGCCCCCATGGTAAGCGACACGGACAAGAAGCCCTTCACTTCCATCCTGTACGGCAACGGGCCTGGCTACAAGGTGGTGGACGGGGAGCGCGAGAACGTCTCCCTGGTGGACTATGGTGAGCTGCCGAGACCCAGGCCTGGGAGGGGACGGGGCGCTCCTCTGGGACGCGCTTGGGAGTAGAGCGCAGGCTTGCGGCCAAGGTTGGAGATCTTGGAACAGCCAGGACTTGCCTCTCGGTTTAAATCCCATTGTGCAGTTTAGCAGCTGTGTGACTTTGGGCATGTACCTTCACCTGTCTCAGCTTCTCCCCAGGTGGGCAGCAGGAGTAAACGGGGGTGGCAAGCTTAGCGTGGTGCGGGGCGTGTGCAGGTGCTTGCCGTGCTACTGGCTAGTTAATATTCCAATATACAAAATCCCCCAGTTTGTTCATCCAATTCCATGTTGTTAAATATTCATTATTGTTCTTGACATGCCCAAATGCTCCTGGGGGTCTGCAGGTCCCACTCCCTCAGTTGACTTTCCTACAATGTAAACAACCTGGATGAGTTGAATTTTCTCTTTTGGTGCTCAAGAGTACAGGCTTCCATGTCAGAATAGGCGCAGGCTCGAATCCCATGGCCTTGGGCAAAATGACTCCCTCTTCTCTAAGACGGGGGCATTCAAACCAGCCTGGGAGGGGAGCCGAGGAGCTGCATGCCTAGCGCCAGGTCCCCGCACCCTCAGCAAACATTTCCTCGGGCCCACAGCTCACAACAACTACCAGGCGCAGTCAGCCGTGCCCCTGCGCTACGAGACCCACGGTGGGGAGGATGTCGCGGTCTTCGCCAAGGGCCCCTTGGCACACCTGCTGCATGGCGTCCACGAGCAGAACTATATCCCACACGTGATGGCTTACGCAGCCTGTATCGGCGCCAACCGCGGCCACTGTGCCGCAGCCAGCTCGGCGGGCAGCCCCGCTCCAGGCTCCCTGCTGCTCCCGCTGGCCCTGCTTCCCCTGCGCAGCCTGTTCTGAGGGCCCAGGGCCGGGCACCCATAGGCCCGTGACAGATGTCCAGCGCTGCCCACCCGCCTGGCAGCCCACACCTCAGGGCGGGGAGGCAGGGGCCTCCACAGCCTCCGCTGCTGCCAGAGAGCGGACCCAGGAAACCAAAGTCTGCCGCCCGCCTGGCTCCACTCTGGAATCCTCCCTTGAAGCCAGTGCAGTTCCTGGCCTCCTCCCTCTGCTCCTTCCCCGCTGCCCCTTTGGCCAACAGGGTAGGTTTCTCTCGGGCAGGCAGAGAGCACAGACTGCAGAACTTCTCAAAGCATCTATCTTATTTTCCTGACAAGCGTGCTTCTCTGCACCTGGAGGCCCTGGAGCCTCCACAGAACTTTCTGGATCCGACCCTCCCACCCCTCTGGAACTCTACCAGGCCCCACCACACTTGTGTCCCTGCGCCCAAGCCTAGTGCTGCCTACAGAGGAGACCCAGTCCCTCTCCTCAGGATGGGGGTTTGCTCACTCGCTCATTTCAAGGCCGCCCGGGACTCCCAGGAAGTCAGCTCCTGGGACTGGTCGCCCACCCCCAGCACGGCTCGGGCCAGGAGGAGCAGGCCTGATGGGACCTACGTTTGCCAGCTCCTCCCTAAGCGACTCTCCTGTTTGGAATGGCAAAAATTTTCTTTTTGCTGTTGGCTAAAAGGGAACACAAAACATTTAAATAAAACTTTCCAAATATTTCTGAGGACAGAGCTGAGTCTTTGTGGTCAGTGAAGAAGAGACTGGAATAAGCTCATTTCTCTGGGAGGAACTGGACTGGGGCCCAGGAGTGGGGGTGGAAGTCTGTAAGGGGGAAGGGGACTCCAGCTGGCCAGGGGGCTTCACCCCTCATCACCTCGGTGACTTTGGACAAATTGCTTTGTGTCTCCATGACTCAGTTTTCTTTTCTGTGAAGAGGGACACAACCCACTCCTGGATAGCTGGGAGGATTTAGAAGCGTACCTCTCTGCCACAAAACCCACGGCAGGGGGGGCTTCGAGGCCCTCCAGGTGCACGTGAGCAGAACCACATGCCCTGGCCCACTGTAGCTGCTCGTCAGCTCATTCGTTCAGCAAACGCTGAGTAGGTGCTAAGCCCTGAGTAGGTCTTAAGAATTTAATGGTAAACAAGACAGATGCTCCTTGTCCTCCCAGAGCTTCCAGCCTGGCTTGGGATTGATTTTCTTTCCATTCCTGATGGTCAAGAATGGGTACTGGAGTCAGGAGTGTACCTGACATTGGGGGTACATGGAATCCCGTTTTCACCTCTGCCTTGTTGGAATGAAAGTCCCTTTGATGATCACTGCAGCAGCTGCCACTAATCATTTACTACATGCCAAGCTCTGTGCTTAAGGCTTTATGCACGTTCATTTCATTTCATCCTCACTAGGAAGCAGGTCCTTGCCATCCATATTTATAGATGAGGAAATGAAGGATGTGAGCAGTGAGGGGACTGCCCACATTGCTCTGGGTATATGCATTGTGGAGCTGGGATTTGAATCCAGGGCTGCCTGATTCCAGAGCTCCTGCTCTAAACGCTTTAGTTTCTAATGCATTTCCAGCCTCCTGCCAAGCAGATCCCGAGCAGGCAACACTGACTCATACCATAGACCAGTGCAGTGTGAACCCAGGAGGATTAGAAACCATATGTCAGAAGTGGGAGGTCCTTCAGAAGTGAAAATGCAGCAGAGCTGAGTATTTCTCTCTGAGCTTCCTGGCAGTTCCGGCAAAAGCGAATCCTGGAATGCTTACATTCTTGCTGGGACAAAGAGCTCGCTCACCTTAGACTCTACTGTGCAGTGTTTTCCAGCTGACCTTCTCATACCATCTTCAATTGTTGCCATATCTCTGTACTGTCATTTCCTAAACATTTTTCCTTCTCTTCACATCTTTAAGCAGCCAACTTCTCCCACCCCAACCCCTAGGCCTTAAGTTTTATTTAAATAACCTCCAGTGAGAACAGAATGAACCAATTACCACCCCTTCCTTGTAACACCCACTAATGAAGACAGGGAGAGCAAGCACACCCTGTCAGCCAGTCGGTGTGATGGGGTGGGCGCCTCTCCATGGAGGCGGAGGTGGCCGCGGCCTCCGCCCTGGCCGACTGGTGGCGGGGGGCATCCACTGTTGAGTGGGGGTTCTTTTTTTTTTTTT
>JAQZBX010110877.1:0-10335 GCA_029593785.1 Cabassous unicinctus
CTGGGCTGGCTTTCGGGGTCCCGCCATGGCTGGGTCTGTGGCCCGCCAGCCCCGCTGTCTGCTAAGGACTCCCATATGAGATCTGGTGGGTTCCTGCCCTGCACCAAAGGGACCCCACACACACCTTTTTTGCTAAGGCCTGAGACACCCCTGCGGGCCCCCCTCACCCCACGGCCCTCAGACACCAAGGCAGGGCAGCCTGGCCTCCAGCCTCCCCAGCTGCCTGCCTCCAGCCCCACCTGGCCCCTGGCCCCAACGCGCAGCGCAGTTCCCACACAACGCAGCTTGGTCCCTGCTGTCCAGGAAGACCGGATGGGGGGTGGGCTGGGCCCCTGCCTCCCACCCCAGGCCCTCCCTCCGCCTTGTGCCAGGAGCCGCGTGTGGGCCGAGCCGTGCCTGCTGTCCACGGCCACCAGCAAGCTATCAGGTGTGGTGGAGCGGTGGCTGAGCGCCGCCGAGCAGCTCTACGGCCCCTACCTGTGGGGCAGGTAAGTTCTGGGGGCCCTGGGGAAGGCGATGCCTAGAAGAGGGTGTCAGAGCGCGAGTCCCATCCCTGTAGAGGCGGACATGGGGGCCCGCCCGCGGCCCCTGCCTGGTCTCCTCGGGAGGAAGGGACGCTCGCCCGCAGCCTGGCCCTGGGGGGCGCAGAGGGGGCATGTGGGAGTGAGCCCGCGCCCCCTCACGCACCGCCCGCCAGTGCAGGTACGACATCGTCTTCCTGCCCCCCTCCTTCCCCATCGTGGCCATGGAGAACCCCTGCCTCACCTTCATCATCTCCTCCATTCTGGAGAGCGACGAGTTCCTGGTCATCGACGTCATCCACGAGGTAGCGCACAGCTGGTTCGGCAACGCCGTCACCAACGCCACGTGGGAGGAGATGTGGCTGAGCGAGGGCCTGGCCACCTACGCCCAGCGCCGCATCACCACTGAGACCTACGGTAACCCCCGTGGCGGGGGCGGGGGCACCACAGCCCGGGACCTTGGGCGGGCCGGCGCTGCTGGGACGGAGTCTCCCCCGCCATCCAGGGAGGGCCGAGAGTCCAGCCGGCCTCCGGGCACCAGCCCCCTGCCACAGGCTTCTGGCCACGGCCCTGGGTCAACCCCCCCAGGGCCTGCCCCGCGGCCTGCCTTGGTGCTCAGGCCCCGCCCTGCCTCCCCGGCCCTGCACAGGTGCCGCCTTCACCTGCCTGGAGACCGCCTTCCGCCTGGACGCGCTGCACAGGCAGATGAGGCTCCTCGGGGAGGACAGCCCAGTCAGCAAGCTGCAGGTCAAGCTGGAGCCAGGTACCTGCCCTTTCCAAGACGCCACACGCGGCCTGGCCGGGCAGCCCCAGGCAGGTGTCCCCTGCGCCCAGCACCTGACCTGTGCCCCTCCCTGACCTGCGGGCTGTAGGATGTCCCCGCACCCAGAGTTAGGCCTGTCCCTTTGCAGGAGTGAATCCAAGCCACCTGATGAACCTGTTCACCTACGAGAAGGGCTACTGCTTTGTGTATTACCTGTCCCAGCTCTGCGGAGACCCCCAGCGCTTCGACGACTTTTTACGCGTGAGCAGCCCCCCATGGCCAGGCCCCACGCCCCTCCCCAGTGCACGGGGCTGGCGGGCCCCCAGCGGGCGCTGGTGGCGGGGGATGGAGTCGGTGGGAGCCTCCAGCCAGGCTGGCACCTGGCCCGCCCTTCCCTGGGGGGCGCCTGGGATCAGCCTCCTCCCTTTCCCACCGTTTTTGGCCTCCCAGCTGGGTGCTCTCCTGCCTGCTGTCTTCCCCAGCCCTGGGCCGTGGGACCCCTTGGGTGCGGGGGCTCCTTCCAGCCCTGCCCCACCGGGCAGGGCCCCGGCTCTGGGGGCAGTATACATGCCCAGCGCCAAGCCCACTGAAACCGACCCCTTATCCGTGCAGGCCTATGTGGAAAAGTACAAGTTCACCAGCGTCGTGGCCCAGGACCTGCTGGACTCCTTCCTGAGCTTCTTCCCAGAGCTGAAGGAGCAGAGCGTGGACTGCCGGGCAGGTGAGACCTGGCCCGGCACTGCCGGGCCCACACGGCCTCCCTTGGCCACAGCTCACCTGGCTGCTCTGGGTGAAGGGACGGGGAGTGCACTTTAAGCACAAGTTCCGGCTCTCCTGGGGCAAACCCCACAGAGCTGGGTGGGCCCTGGCCCAGGCCTCCGCACCATGGGAGCAGAGGGAGTTGCCTGCACTTCCCAGCTGGATGGGTCGGAGGGGCTTTCTGGAGGAGGTGGCACTTGGGCCAAACAGGCAGTCAGAGAAAGAGGACTGAGGAAACAATGTGTGCAAAGGGCCTGGGGCACGAGCAGCAGGGTGAGGGTTTGCCCCAGAGCTGGCTTAGGCCACTGCTCTGCTTGCGTGATACCCATCAGGATGTCAGTGGGGAGTCTGAGGACTTGGGGGTCAGGGTAGGGACGTGGAGGGATCTGAGGGTCTAGGGAGACGTTGAGATTGGCCAGAGGGTGGTGGGGTGTGGTTGAGAGCTCTGGGCATGGTGACCGAGTGCTTTGGAAGAGGGCTGAGGGGACAGAGGGCTTTTTTGGGCGGTGGGGGCTGGGTAGGAGCTGCCAGACAACTGCCCCGCACTGGGGCTTTAAAGCCTGGAGGGCTTTTCACAGCTTGTTCCCCTGCCCCCACCCCCGAGAGGGCCCTGTACACTGAGGCGGGGTGTAAGTAAGCTCATTGTCTTGCACCAGGGGGGGCATGGAGTGGATGCGGGCCCTTCCCAGAAGCTCCTCTGGTGGCTGGAGCTGAGCCCAGGCTCCCTGCCACCTGCCTGGGGACACCCTTGCGCTCTGCGGCCCCTGGAAGGGGTACCCCTCCCAGCCTGGGTGCCTTCTCCCCTGCAGGGCTGGAGTTCGAGCGCTGGCTCAATGCCACGGGCCCCCCGCTGGCCGAGCCAGACCTGTCTCAGGGATCCAGCCTGACCCGGCCTGTGGAGGCCCTCTTCCAGCTGTGGACGGAGGAGCCCCTGGACCAGGCAGCCGCCTCGGCCAGCGCCATCGACATCTCCAAGTGGAAGACCTTCCAGACGGCACTCTTCTTGGACCGGCTGCTGGATGGGTCCCCGCTGCCCCGGGGTGGGTCCCGCTGCCCTGGGAGGGTCCCCGCTGCCCCGGGTGGGCCCCGCTGCCCTGGGTAGGCCCTGCAGCCCCGGGTGGATCCCGCTGCCCCGGGTGGGCCCTGCCACCCTGGGAGGGTCCTGGTGCTCCAGAGTGGGCCCCGTGACTGATGGGCCAGGGGACCTGACACCCGTGTCTCCCCATCCCGCAGAGGTGGTGACAAGCCTGTCCAAGTGCTACTCCACCCTGCTGGACTCGATGAACGCCGAGATCCGCATCCGCTGGCTGCAGATCGTGGTCCGCAACGACTACCACCCCGACCTCCACAAGGTGCGGCGCTTCCTAGAGAGCCAGGTACGGCCTGCACGGCCTCACTGGGGCTCTCCTCGCAGCAGCTGGCCTCACGCACCCCCACTGCCCACCTGCTCCCGAGACTGACCGCACAGGGCGGAGGAACTAGGAACATTCTGGAGCGTGAGCTGGAGACACAGGAGTCAGGGCTGGGAGTGAGGTGAGGAGGGGGCCAGGTGAGAGGATGCCAGAGGAAGGCCTGGACGCTGCCAGTCCTGGAGGCTGTGCCAGGAGGGGACGAGCTGGAGCAGGAACTCCCCCACGGCCTCAAGCTCGCTGGGCCTTGGGCCTGCAGCGTCTAGCTTCCTTGCCCGGGCACCTGCTCTCTGCTCCTCGGACAGAGACCCAGGGCCCCGGGCGCTGGCCTCCCTGCCCCAGGCCCCGCGCCCCCTGTCTGTGCGCCTCCGGCCCAGGCTCTGGAGAGGGGCCCCGTGGAAGGCACAGGGTGGGCAGCGTGAGTCCAGGGTGGAAGGGGTGTGGGTGGGGCTGCGGAGGTGGGGGAGCATCCAGCCTGAGTGCCCGCCCGCCCGCAGATGTCCCGCATGTACACCGTCCCGCTGTATGAGGACCTGTGCACGGGTGCCCTCAAGTCCTTCGCCCTGGAGGTCTTCTACCACACGCAGGGCCGCCTGCACCCCAACCTGCGCAGGACCATCCAGCAGATCTTGTCCCAGGGTCTGGGGCCCGGCGCGGAGCCCGGCGCGGAGCCCGGCCTGGACAGGGCCCTGGACCGGGACGTGGACGTGGGGACGGACACACCGGCCCTGCTGCTGGGGGACGAGGCCCCCGGCAGTGCCGTGTCTCTCAGGGACGTCAACGTGTCTGCCTAGCCCTGCGGGCGGCTGGCCCCACCTCCCACTGACCACGAATGTGCCTTTGGGCGCCCAGCCGCCATGACTGTGCCTCAGCTCTGGCCACGAGCTTAGCCCGGGGTGCATGCCTCTCCTGGGGGCTCTCCCCGGCTCGACGGTGCTGGGGAGACAGGAAGGGGAGGGAGAGGCAGCCTGGGGCCCGCGGAGACCAGGGCCCTGGGTCCCGACGCCCCCACCTTGCACTGCAGACCCTGGGGTGGGGGTGGGCAGAGCCCCACGGCTCCCTCCAGTCACGACACTGGCGGCACCCCCAGCCCCTTCCGGCGTTGCCCCTCGCCGTGGGCCCACAGTCCACAGCAACCACCACTCTGTGCCTTAGTCAGCCCCCAGGGCGGGCAGCCTCAGGGGCCCTGGACAAAGACATGGGTGCTCTTCCGGCCTTCTTCCCCCAGCAGGGGTGGGACCCCAGACCCTCGGAAAGCCTTAGCCCCTCGGGGGACGTGGGCCCAGGCCCTGGGTGGGGACAGGAGAGTCCCTGGCCTGGGCTGCCTGGGGGAGGGCAGAGCAACGGGAGGGGGGTGTGGCACTGGTGCTCGCGGAGGCCGCTGAGCCCGGAGGGGGCCGGACAAGCAGGGCTGGGCAGCCGGGGGGCTGCGGTGAGCGCCTCACCCGCGGCGTCGCAGAGGTGGTCCCATTAAACCTGCACTCTGCACACCTGGCCTCCCTGGCCCCGTGGTCCTGACTTGACCTCTGCACCTGCGGGGCTGGCCGGCTTGGGCTCGCATCGGCGGCAGGATGTGACGCGGGTGCTGAGTGCAGTTCAGCGTCTGCCCAGCACCAGCACCCGCCGCCTGGCCGTGCTCTCCAGGCCCCCGGCGTGCTGGGAGACTGGCAGCAGGCCTCCCTCGCTCTGGCCGCGGGGGCCGCCCCAGCCCTGAGCGCGGCCTCCTGGGATTCCCTGGAAAGAGCAGAGGAGGCGCTCGTTCCCACGCCGGCTCCTGACCTTTCACTTCTGTGGCTTCGGCCAAACCCATCCTGACTGTGCCCCCCTGGCACCCCGTCCCTGACTCCCTCCCCGGGGCTCTGCTCAGGAGCAGCTGTGCCTGGACACGCCCCATCAGTGTGAAGGACAAGGACAGTGCAGGCCTCCCGGGCTGCGGGAGTGGAGTGAGGGGCCCGCCTGGGCTGCGCCCAAAGGCCTCTCCTGGGAGGGGCCGGGGCGAGCTGGGTGCTGGCCCCCGCCGGAAGCTGTCCCCTCTGATGACGCCGGCAGGGCACCGCCACGCGCCGAGGGGCCTTCCCAATGTGCCCAGCACCGCGGCCTGCCCCAGGCCAGCGGCCGACAGCCTCCCTGTTGAGAGGAGAATAAGCGTGCAGGCAAGGGTCGCGGAAGCAGTTTACGACGAGGTTGGGTTGGAGGACGCGGCTTGGACTCAGGCCAGAGTGGGCTTCCTGCGCCTTCCGTCTAAGGGCAACCCCCGACCCTCCCTGTCCCTGGCCAGGAGCTAGGGACAGAAAGCAGGCTGCTCACAGGGGGCTGGCCTAGGGAGGTGAGGAGAGTCCACCTGAGGCCAGGCGGTGGCCGGAGATGACGGCCCAGGCCTGCCGTCAGGAGCCCGCAGCCTGCTGGGCGAGACAGACACGCAGACGTTAAAGCTGTGCCTTCTGAGCAGGCGGGGACCAAGCAGAGGCAGGCGTGGTCACGGGGGCTCCCTGAGGGGCAGGGGGCACAGGTGCTGGGGACCCTTCATGTGAACAAGCCCTTGGAGGCCAGGTCCGGGCAGCACTAGCGTGCAAGGCAGACGGGGCCTCGAGGGTCGTGCCGGGCACCCGGAGTGCTCCATCCTGCTAGGAGGCCATGTTCCTGGAAGAACCACTGGGATGGCTGTGGAGCAGGTGGGCAGACTGTGGGCTAGGGCCAGGTGCAGATGGAAGCGAGAGCCGGAGGGGCAACCCCTGGGCTGAGGCTTGGAGGGCCAGGAGGACGTGTGGGCGGCAGGAGTGAGATGACAGGCCCGTGGGACACCCGTGAGGACAGGTGAGGTGGAGGCTGGGTCCAGGTGTGCTCAGGAGAGCTGGGGGCTAGCGCGTCGTGGGCTGCTGGGAGCAGAGGGCTGTGCCCACCTTCCGTCCTTTGCTGTGGAGGGTCTCACCAGCGCTGACGCACCCTAGCTGGAATGGCGTCACTTCTGCTCCCAGCCATGCTCCCCACCCAGCCTCAGAGGCCAGGACGTGCTCTGGGAGAAACAGAAATGGCAGACGGCCCCGGCAGCCACCACCGCCCAACATTCTGGTCCCCCAGTGCCCCTTCACTCTCCTTCCCGCCTTTAAGGCACCCTCGCCGCCCCCCCAGGGGAGGCAGCCCAGACGGGCAGGTCATGGCATCGAGCAAAGCTTGGCCATCTGGCCACACAAGGACAAGGCGCAGGAGCCTCTGCCCCTGGCTCCCCTTGATCAGGACTGGAACAAAGCCCTGTTTCCTGACCCTCACAGCCAGCGGGAACAGGGCAGGGCAGCAGTGAGCCCCTCCTCTGGGGAGTCAGCCGGCACCCCGCTCCACAGCCAGGCAGGCAAGGGCCCCTGTCGGGAGGGCACCCCAGTCATGTTCTCTTGGCTCCGCTGTAGAGGGAGGGTCCTTGTGGTTTTCTCCTTCAGCCACGCTGAAGATCGTTTGACAAATAAACCCTCCTCAGGGGCTGAGCTGCTTCTCAGCCTCTTCTTTGCCAAGGTTGTTCTCAGGTTTTGGGAGTCACAGACTTCAATTCCAGGCTCTTGGTTTCTTTGGCAATTCAACTCTCAAACAAAAACCAAAACGATTCCAGTTGGCTCCCTGTGCCCACACCCACCGTCCCTCTCTCTAGGGACTGCTCAGGTCTGCTGCATCTCCCTGCTGGCCCAGCTCCACCTCCACCTCGCTCTCCTCAGACTTTGAGAAACAGCAGAAGCCTTGGGGGTGACAGCCATATCCCCGATCTCTTCGCCACTAGTCTTTCTCGGCTTTGTATTTTGCCCAACGGAGGCGGAGTAGCTTCTTTCAACCCTTAAGTCTGTGCATCCCTGGGAATTCTCTATCCCCCTTCCCCCCAGCCTGCACCCCAGCAGGATTTTGTTAGCCCATCTCTCCCCTGTGCTGCCAAACAGCCTGTCACCAGCACACGCTGCCCAGCCCCTTCCACCAACTCCACAGCTGATTTGGGGCATTATCTGCCTGTGAGTCACACGGTTGAGCTTGACCAAAATGTTCCACCGCTGTGTAACAGGGCTTGCCAACATTCCAGCCTCCAGTTAAGTTTCCTGGCGGCCCCTGCCCAGTCTAGAGACGGCACATATGCCCATGTTTTGTTACACTGGCACCCCTCTTCTAGGGCCGGTTTCTGTATTAGACAGGCTCCTGCAACCAACAACTCTAAAATACCAAGGTTTAAAGCAAGGGTTAATTCCCCCACTCGGGGTGGGGTGGGTTACTCAGTACCCGCATGGACGGAGCAGGTGGCATCGTCGTCGTCCCTGCTTCTAGGCACCATGCCAGAGGGAAGCGAGAGCTCTGCGGGGCTCACTCTGGCACTCGCACTTTCTGGCACGGGAGACGCATGCGCCACTTGTTCCGCACGGGCCCCACAGCAGCAAGGGGCTGCAATCCATGTGCAGGCAAGCGACCCTAATGGCCGCGCCACGAGGGCACCTGCATTTCAGCGCTACGGCTCTCCTCCCACCTGCTGGCCGGGAGCCAAGGGAGAGGATGCAGAGGGGGAGGGGCCGAGGAAGAGGCGCTGGAGCCGCACGGAGAGCTCCTGCGCTGGCCAGCAGCTTTCAGGTCTCAGGGTCAAGGCAAGTTCTTAGTCCCAGGCCCTGCTCTGTGCAGTGCAGACTTGTCCCCGAGAGTTCTCGCCTCCCCACTCCCACGGGCATATGGGTGGCGCTTCTCCTCCCCTCAGCTCTCATGGGGAACTTCAGGCATAAAAAGGGAAGGCAGAACCCGAGTTCACTCGCCTGAAGAGATCGACAGTGTGAAAGACCAACACATGCAGCAAACCAAATTTACAGCTGAGGAAACAGAGCTAACTGCACTCAGAAGAGAATTAAAGGAGGACTTCGAAATAAACCATAAGACAGGATAGGCAATTACAAAGTGAGAACAGGCCATTAGAAAATAGACAACCAGGGAAACGGACGTGGCTCAAGAGGTTCGCCATCCGTCTACCATATGGAGGGACCGGGGTTCGACCCCTGGGACCTCCCGGTAAAAAAAAAAAAAAAGGGAAGCGGGTGTGGCTCAGTGGATAGAGCTCCCGTTTACCATATGGGAGGCCCGGGGTTCGCTTCCCGGCGCCTCCTTGTGAGGGCAAGCCGGCCTGCGCAGCGCGGTGGGGCTGATGCGGCAAGACCTCACAGCAAGGAGATGAGCAGACACAGAAAAAACACACAGCATGTGGACACAGCAAACACAAGCAGCAAGGGGGGGATAAATAAATAAATAAATAGATCTTAAAAAAATAAAAAATAAAAAATCAGAGGCCTTGGGGAAATTTTTCAAAAGACAATTATTAAAATAAAAGAATGGTTACAATGAAGAGGGGGTTTATGGGCTGGAATATTGAGACAAAGAATTCTATAGCCAGTACAAATGGATTTTTTTTTTTTTTTAAGGGAGGTACATAAGGGAAAAGTTAAATAGAATTGACAAGATTTGGGGGTTATGGAGAGACAGATGGAGCCACACAAACAGTTCAAGCTGATGAAGGCACACCCTCACTTCCAACCTGCCCTCCACTCGACACACCAGAGCCTCCCGCTGGCCCTGCACCCCTAGGCTCCAGCTTCACCTCCTTACTCAGGCATTCTCTTCCCCTCCCCTCTCGGCCCCTCATCTCTCCTCTCTCCCCATCAGACCTCTCACCCAACCAGGCTGAGCCAGCGAAGTGCTCACATCCTCAGGAGCCTGCCTAACTCCAACATTCATCAAGGTGCTTTCCCTAAAGGATTCTGTTCTTTCAGTAAGAAGCATCTGATGTCAGCTGTCAAGGCTACTTCTCGCACTTCCTTAAGCACCTGGCCACAAACTGGGAGGACAAGTGCCCAAGAGCAGAGAAATGACAGCTAAATGTGGATCTTGGCAAGGGTGTATGCAGAGCCCTAAGGACCCGCCTAAGATGGGCGAGGCTTCAACAGGCACAGGGAGGGTGCTAAGGAGATCATCCCACCCCCACCCAGGGCCAGATAAACCTCTCCTTGTTCATGGATGAATGGGAAAACAGAGAGGAAAAGATTCCACAATCTGAAATGAACACAACACCCACGATGCACAAAGTAGCACACAGAAAAATAGGGAGAGGACAGGCTGAAACAGCCCTGGAAAAGACCTTCTAGGGTTGAGGAGAGCAGGTGAAGGCTGCACACCACCCAGAGGAGAGAGGGACAAAGGAGGGAAATCGCGAGGACAGAACCGTGAGTTGGAACCAGCAGTGGCTGCTGCTGCCGGCACCCTCCCCCACACTAAAGACTTTAGAATTCTCGGGCCTCTGGGCCTGCTACAACAGACAAAGGGGGCTCCAGGTATCCACCACCCCAGGAAAGGGGAGAGAGAGGGACACAGCCTAAGGTTGACTCAGGTTCTGACCCAAAAATTTGAGCTGCGGAGCCCCACAGACCCTTCCAGGCCAGGTGGGACCACGGTGGTTTGCCCTGGGAGCTGGCGAGGGGCTGGAGAAATCCGACCCTCTCCCTCTCTTCTAGCCTGGACTAATTGTTGAGGACTCCACAGGAGAGGGGAGAGAGAGCCTGGAGCTGACTCGGCTTTTGACTCCCAGGTTTGGTCTGCCCTGTCCCGAGAGCCCTTCCAGGCCGGGTGGGGCTGCGCCATTGTTTGCCTTGGAGCCTGCAAGGGGCTAAAGATATACAACCCTCCCAATCTCCTCCTCTACTAACAGGGACTGATTGTTGAGGACTCAGAGAGGAGTGGAAATATTTCCTAGCTGGGAAAAGGGAGGGGGCTGCCAGAGAAGACTGGAGAACTGTCTCCGAAAGTTTGAATTACAAGGCTCTTAGCCGCCAGACAGGAAGCTCTACCACATTGATCTGGTCTGTGTCACAACAAATACAGTCTGACC
>JAQZBX010110878.1:0-10334 GCA_029593785.1 Cabassous unicinctus
AAGATTTATTTATTTTATTTATTTATCCCCCCCTTGCTGCTTGTGCTGCTGTGTCCATTCGCTGCGTGTCTTCTCTGTGTCTGCTTATCTCCCCCTTGCTGTGAGGTCTTGCCGCATGAGCCCACGGCGCCGCCGGCCTGCCCTCACAAGGAGGCGCCAGGAAGCGAACCCGGGGCCTCTCATATGGTAAACGGGTGCTCTATCCATTGAGCCACACCCGCTTCCTGTCTTGAGGTTGCTGCATCAGCCCACCGCACTGCTCAGGCCGGCGTGCCCTCACAAGGAGGCCTCGGGACAAGAACCCGGGCCTCCCATATGGTAAACGGGGGCTCTATCCACTGAGCCATACCCGCTTCCCTACATTTAGTTTTATGTTGGGCAAATGTTCCTATAATTTTTTTTTTTAATATTTTATTCCCTGCCCCGATGGCTCCCTTGTCTGTTTGCTTGTTGTTGTTGTTTTTTTTTGCTCATTGTTTGCAGTTATTGTCTGTTCATTGTTTTTTTGTGCTTTGTCTGCTCGTTGTCTGTTTGTTTTTGTTTTTTTTTTTCTTTTGGAGGCACTGGGAACCAAACCCGGGACCTCCCATGTGGGAGATGGGCACTCAACTGCTTTAGCCACATCCTCTCCTCTCCTATAATTTTTATGTCTTCCTTGTTTTCTAAAAAATAGTATTAGCTTTCCAGTATATTGCTGCTACATAAGCTCAGAGAGTAGACAGACATTGGTTCAAATCCTAATTCTCCTACTTATAGTTTGTGATCTTAGGCAAATTAACTAAGCTCCCTAAAGCTCAATTTCCTCATCTAGGAACAGGGGTAATAATATTTACAGAGTATCAGTTATACACTCGGTATTTTTCTAAGTCTTTTACATGTATTATTTCATTTGGTACAATTCTATAAGGTAAGAATTATTTTAATGCCAATTTTATAGGAAACTGAGGTACATGGGCTTGTTTTAAGAATTAAATGAGTTAATTAATACAAAGTGCTGGATATAGGGCATATAATAAACATTCAATAAATGTCAGCGTTGTTTGCTCAATCTGGCTTGCCATGATCAACCACCCTTTCTCAGTTATACTTATGCATAAGCATTCACAGCCATTTGCTATTTCTTTATATCCTTATGTAAGAAACTAAGTATGCTCTCCCTGCAAGCAGTATATGATACTTTTTAGGGGATCCCACCAGGCAAGCCAAGAAAGCAGACTTACGCTGCAGAAATTGCTCTAAGAAGTGAAAGTGGTGGCAGAGTTTCTACAGGAAGAAGATGGAAATAAGTACCTAGTAATTATGGACAGGGTGGGTGGGGCACAGAGGAGAAGACTCAAGGGCAAGAGGGGGATATCAATAGAATTGGGAGCAGAAATTGACCAGGGATGATGGAGGAGGGATTAATGGCTAAATTGTATGACTTTGAAGATTAGGTCTTTCTTTGCATTGTCTGGTTCACTTACCTCTGCTCGCATCTCTTGAGCAGGGGATGAATGTTATCAGGGTTTGTATGTGTTTGTGTGTTTCCAAACAATTGGGTGGAGGTCTGAAAGAAAAAAGAGGATAAAGGGGAAGATTTGGGAGAAGAGATAGGTCTGACAATCAAGAAGAGTTATCCCTTCTATCATTTACCCCCATCTTTACCCTCTAAACCTCTACCATCCTTCCACACACACCATTTTTAAGCTGCCCATCTTTATATGGTCAGCCTGAAATTCCACCGCTAACTTTGTTTACTTGAAATAGGAGGAATACCCCCTCCCCCCACCAAGGTACCTGAAAAATAACCTTAGAAAATAAACTCAATAAAATCACATTACATAATTTAAAATCTTGGTAGCATAAAAAAGTGTCACACACATTAGAGTACTATGAAATCCCTTCTAAATGTAAGATCTGCTTAAAAAGAGAGCATTTAAAAATACATAAATTTTTGAAATAAAAAACACATTTAGGGAAGTGGATGTGGCTCAACGATTGGGCTCCCATTTACCATATAGGAGGTCTAGGATTTGATTCCCGAGGCCTCCTGGTGAAAAGCAAGCTGGCCTGCTCGGCAAGCTGGCCCGCGCGGAATGCAGGCACAGCAGATGATGCAACAAAAAGAGACACAGAAGAGAGATGATAAGAGACGGAGCAGACCAGGGAGTGAGGTGGCGCAAGAGATTGAGCGCCTGTCTCCACTCTGGAAAGTCCCAGATTGGTTCCTGGTGCCACCTAAAGAGAAGACAAGCAGATACAGAAGAACACACAGAGAGCAACAGCCAGTCAAAACAATGAGGGGGTGGGGGGAGAAATAAGTAAATAAATAAATCTTAAAAAAAAAAGCACATATAGGAAGCAGATGTGGCTCAAGTGATTGGGCTTCCACCTACCACATGGGAGGTCTCAGGTTCGGTTTCCGGTGCCTCCTGGAGAAGGCAAGCTTGCACAACGGGCAGGCATGGTGAGCTGGTGCAACAAGATGACACAACAAAAGAGACACAAAGAGGAAACACAATGAGTGACACAACAAACCAGAGAGGTGGCTCAGGTGATTGATCCCCTCTCTTTCACATGGGAGGTCCCGGGTTCGGTTCCCGGTGCCTTCTAAAGAGAAGACGAGCAGACACAGAGAGCACACAGCAAATGGACGCAGAGAACAGACAGCGACCTCAAACCATGGGGGGGAGGGGGGATAAATAAATAAAATAAACCTTTTTTTTTTTTTTAAAAAAAAAAAAGCACATTTATACAAAGTCACTGATTGGCCATTCTTTAAAATCCATTGAGGATCCACTGTATGCCAGTAGCCATGATGTATGTGGATATAACCTCAAGTCCTTTCTATTATCCTTCAGGAGCTTATATTGAAAGTGCACTTGACAAATAGCACTCATATGATCTACATTTCCATTGTTAATGGAAAAATCATTGAACTTGGGCCTAGTCAAACTCTTCCAGTTCCAGTTAAGCCACCTGGGAAAATGTCTTTACCTTTCCAAACATTAATTTTCTCATCTGCAGTGATGGGGTTAGTCCAGATGATCTCCTCACCCAGCTTTAAAACGCAGAGCTTTTATATGTGAACATCTACATCAATCAACGAAATGTGTCTATTGCAACAATTTCTACACAAGGTCCTACAATAAGAAATCTGTCGGAGTTTGTTTCTGAAGGCAGCATTTAGGATGAAAATCACCTAGATTTGAAGTTGAAAATCCTGAGGAAGGAAGGCACCATTACGTCCTGCAGAGACCGGTTTTGCTTGAATATTAGAACAGAGTATCATCTCTTTGGCTGAGTGTAGGATGACCATAGGTAGCCTGCATTTAGGGGGCAGGTAGAATAAAAAGTATACACTTCTTAACAAAGAATTGCACTCATTCTTATCTTAGAGAGGAATAAGAGAATCGAGAGACTCACTTTGAGCTCAGTGAATGGAATGCTAGAGTGGGGTCGTCTGTATTCTTTACATTGTTTCTCTCTCTCTTTTTTGGCAGATTGTAATTATAGTTGCATGTGCTTATTAACATTTAATTGGAGCTTAATTTGAATTAAAGTAAATTAAAATATCAAAGACCGTCAGCAGCGCTCAGGCCTGCTGATCCCATGACCTCCAAAGCAAGTCTAGTCAAAAACCAAAGTGGCTTAAAGGTTCATGATTCTGCATCTCCAGATGGCAGAATCACCTCAGGATTTAACCCCAAGTCCAGGCCAGAGAAATCCTTTCCTTCTTTTAGGATATAAGCAACAAGCCAGATCTTCCAATTAGTTACACACTCAACAAACATTTATGAAGTGCATTCTGTATTTCACTTACTGGGCCTGCAATTAGGGGGTTAAAAAATTATACACTTCTCAACACAGAACCACACTCATGCTCATACTATGAGATAGACAAGAGTACATGGGTGCAACTGGAAAAAAACTTAGAATAAAAGGGGGAAAAGGTAAAGACAATTGAGTTTATATGGCTAAGAGACTTCAGAGTGAGTTGGGAGGTCATCCCAGAGGATGCAAGTCTCAGCAGGATCTCATAGACTGCCAAAGTGGACACTACCCCAAAGAGTGGGGCTCCTGAGGGCTCTGGAGACACACAGGCCCTAATGGTCAGGGCAGATAAGCCCCAGAGTTTGGTGCCTTACCAGTGGGCCCTACCTTGGAGTTTGTGCTCCTGAGAGTGAGGGTTGATCTCAGTTATGGCGTCCCTACACATGGCTCATCTGTCCCTTCTATTTGAACCTATATTTGGTGCTGGAGTTGGTAGGTATACATCCAAGAGACTTGAATCTTTGGGCTGTCCATGTGCTGGCTGGGTCCTAAGCCTCAGCGGAGTTGCAACACCTACTCTCCAGTTTATTGGACTCACCCAGGACAATTAACAAGTAAGTGAGGATTGACCACCATATCAAGGAATTGAGAGAGCCTACAACTGTAAGCAAAAGAGTCCTATTCATCGACTTTATGGGATTGAAGCCCTTCTCTCAATTGAAGGTGGAGTGGACATCACCATCCCAGAATCCTCAGGATTGGGGAATGAACTATGGACTAGAGTGGACTTACTGGTATTCTGCTATAGACTTGTGATTCTAGCAATGGAAGAAATTACAGCATTGATGTGGAGGCAGTGGTTTCTGGAGGCTCTGGGGGCAGGGGGCGGGAAAGACAGGTGTAATGCGGGGGCTTTTTCGGGACTTGGGAATCATCCTGAATGGCATTGCAATGACAGATATATGCCATTATATATCTTCCCATAGTCTGCAGAATTGTGTGGGAGAGAGTGCAAACTACAGTATGAACTATGGTCCATGCTCAATGGCAATGCCCCAGGAAGTGTTTATAAATTGCAATGAATGTGACACACTAAAGAATGATATTGTTTATGTGGGAGGGTGTGGGAGGTGTGGGGAGCAGGGCATATGGGAATCCCTATATTTTTTGTGTAACATTTGTGTAATCTAAGCATCTTTTAAAAAATAAAAAAAATATTAAAAAAAAAAGTACATGTGATGCTGGGGTTTCAAAGGTAAATAATATTTGGACCCTGCCTCTCCTTGAGAAAAGGAGCTATCTTAAACAAATAAATACAATACCATGTGAGAAACTCTCTAGAGTTACATATAAAGTTCCATGTGAGGAAGAAGAGAGACTTGACTGGCACTGCCTGAGTGAACTGAGGAAGACTCTTTAGAGAGGAAGTCACAAGTAAGATGGGTGTTATGGATGACATAGTTTAACTAATAGAGAAAGGGAGAAATCAAAGATACCACATATGTGAAAGTATAGAAGTGTGAAAGAGAATGGAATGCATGGGGCCAGCAAGGATTTTTGTGTGGGAAAAGGGTGAGTAAAGAAAGTGTGAAAGGAAGATTGAGGCTTCATGTGAAAGAGGACACATGTTATATTAAGAAACTTGAACTTGATGAGGAGCCACTGGAAGTTTTTAAATAAGTGCTGTATTTTAGGTCAACTATTGAAAGTGTGGAAGGTGGATTACAATTGGAAAGAGACTGAATGGAGGGAAATGATACCATGAACCAGGCAAGAGATGATGAGGGCCTGACCTAATTGGACATTAATTGGAAGGAACTCGTGCCCGAGATTCTCTGGATGGGGAAGAGTCAGGGTTGGAATACTCATGTCCACCAGCAATAAAGTATCCCTCCCTCCCTCTCTCCCTGCCTCCCTCCCTCCCTCTCTCCAATGAACAGATGTCTGTGGTGTGATTACATATAATGCATTGAGCTAGATGGTATATAAAATGCATAGAGAATAAAAACAGACCCGTCTTGAAGGAGCATTAATCGGTTTAGAAAATTAAACAGCTAATAGCACTGTTTATGGGCCATTTCTTTTTGAGGCTCTTGACTTACAATCTCTCTTACAGCATTCCAGGGAAGTAGACAATATTATCCCTATTTTACCAGGGAGGAAATAGGCTTAGAGGTGTTAGTAACTTGCCAAAGGTCATGGAGCTATCAATTATGGAACTGAGGCTCAAATATATTTATCTTATTACAAAGTCTGTTCTCAAAAGATGATGTGGATTCTGGGGTGTGACATTTCTTTCAACACTTATCAACTGCATGAAGTTGAGAATTTTGCTTAACTTTTCTGAACCTAAGTTTCCTCATATGCAAAATGAGGATAATGGTAGCATCTGTTTTATAGCCTGTGGTGGAGATTCAACGAAACTCAGAACATTTTGTCCATTGCTGGATGAAGCTTTTAAGCTCAATGCATTTGATAGCTAATATTATTATGCTATCTTGCATAGGTAGCAAGTGGTGAGTGCTATGGGAGGTGCAGATCAAGTGTGTACATGTCCAGAAGAAAAGGTCATTTTCAATTGGAGGCGGAAGGGTGGGTAGATTAAAGGAGTCATGAAGAATTCACTTAAATTGGGTGGGTTTTTAAAAAAAGAACTGGAACGTTTAGGCTCTAAATTTTTAGATTAGAGGGCTCCTTGGGGAAAGCAGAAAGAAGCTTTTCTGTATCACAAGAAATAAAAATACAAGCAAATAAATGAGATAATTACAGAGAAACATAAGAGCCAGGAAGCAAATTAAATAGGATAATGGGCAAGAAAATGAGGAAGAAGAGTGAGGTTGGTGGGTGTATTTGTCAGCCAAAGGGGTGCTGATACAAAATACCAGAAATTGGTTGGCTTTTATAAAGGGCATTTATTTTTGGGTAGACGCTTACAGTTACCAGGCCATAAAGCATGAGTTACTTCCCTCACCAAAGTCTATTGCCATGTGTTTGGGCAAGATGGCTGCCGACATCTGCGAGGGTTCAGGCTTCTTGGGTTCCTTTCTTCCCTGGGCTCCATTTCTCTCCGAGCTCAGCTGCTGTGCTCTCTCCACAAGGCCAGCTGTAGACTATCAGGTGAATGGCTCTGGGATTTCTGCCGTGTCTAAGTAGCCGTCTATATTCCTCTGTGTTCTTCTCCTGTGTATTCACTTCAGCTCAAAACTCAGCATCAGAATTCCAAGTCACTCCTCTGCTCTGCTGTATAGTTTTATCTGTGATAAACATCCTACTGATGTGGTCCAATCAAAGCCCTAGTCATAATTTAATCATGCCCAGGTACAGACCAGTTTACAAACATAATCCAATATCTATTTTGGAATTCATAAACAATGCCAAACTGCCACAGTGGGTAAGGAGTTAAGAGGGAAGACTTGATTTTCTCTCCAGGTAGAACGCTGTTCAGAGGTCCATCAATGGTTCTCTGTGAAGAGATATAGAAACATTGGCCCAAACTAACTGAAATGCAAATACACTTTGAAACAGGGGCAATGCAAATATGAAAAAATCTTATTTAAGCAGAACAAAAAACCTTAATCTTTATGAAGAATTCATATCATCAGGATTTTGATGGCAGAAAAAAACATAATTATTCTTCGTCCAGTTTGTCTTATCTCAAGCAAGAACTAAATGAGATTAGCCAAGGTCATCCTCTTCTTACTGCTCATTCATTCATTCAACAAATATTTTACTGAAAGCTTACTGTATGCCAGGCACTATGCTGTGCCTGGGGAATACAGTGGATGGCCTTTCCTGGGAGTTCTTGTCTTTTGGAACTAAAGGATACATGAGTAGAACTCAGGCAGGTTCTGACATGTGTTTTGGATGAGGGGTGGGAGACGACCTGGTAAAATACAGGGTCGAGAGTGTGTCCTGAGATTCTATGGAGAGAGGTGTTGAAAACAAAGTACCATTGATCGAAGTTTTTTAAAAAAGATTTTAATGCCCCCCATTGTATTTGAACTAATGAACATTGCTTGCCACTCATACTCCCTTTGCACACCCACCCCACCGGCCCACCCCATCAGACTCCTCCTGTACCTGTCCTCATCTTTCACTATCCAGATTTACCAAGTAAATCTTTTCCCCCTTTCAGCCAATTCCAACTCCTGCTGTTCCTTGCAACCTGTCTCTGGGCTCAGTCCCAAGCCTGGTGGGACAGTAAATGAATTCAGAGTGGCTGCTCAAACACAGATCCCCATGGAAACCAAAGGACTAAGAAAACAAAAAGGGAGGAAGAGGCAGCCCCTGCCTGACCTCTTATGCTAACCCTCCAAATTCTTTTCACTCTTGGGCATGAAGGCAAGTGTTTATTTGGATAGTTAGTAGAATGAAAGAACCTGATCGGAAAAAAAAAAAAAGCAAAAACAAAACCCAAACTCTTAAAAACCTCTTTTTTGATCAAGGGCAGTGGGACATCGCCACCTAGTGGTAGAAATACCAAATTACTGCCAAGAGTCGAGAGGACTTAAATCAATGAGTGCCCGCAATGCAGTCTGTTAAGTAGCGAAGATGTAGCATTGAGGAACCACTCCTAGGAAAGCATTTGCTTAGTTGTGACTCATTTAGTACTTGCTCCTTCTTACTATTTTAAAAAGGATTTAAACATCACCTTTCTGTTGATGACTGTCCTGGGGTTGAATAGTGTACCCCCAAAATTCATGTCCATCAGGAACCTCAGAATTTTGTGACCTTATTTTGAAATAGGGTCTTTGCAAATAGTTAAGGATGGATATGAGATCATATTGGATTAGGTTGTACTCTAATCCAGTTACTGATGTCCTTATAAGAAGAGAAGAGGACACATGGAGACAGAAGGAAGGCCATGTAAAGACAGGCTGCAAGCCAAGAAACACCAAGGATTTCCAGGAGCCAGCTAAAACCAGGAAAAGATAAGGAAATACTCTTTGATTCATGGGCTGCAGAATGGATGTAGAATTATCTCGTTGTATATCTCCATCAGAGCTCTTGGGTGACCAGGTGCAGTGTCAATGAGCAGTAATATTTTGAAAGGAATTTTTTCCCCCCTGAGCAGTGGGTCTCAACAGTGGGCTTAAAATATTCAGTAAACCATGTTGTAAACAGATGTATGGTCATCTAGGCTTTGTTGTTCCATTTCAAGAGTATAGGCAGAGTAGATATAGCATAATTCTTAGTGTCCCTGGGATTTTTGGAATGGTAAATGTGCATTGGCTTCAACTTAAAGTCACCAGTTGGCATTAGCCGCTAACAAAAATTTCAGCCTGTCCTTTGAAGCCTTGAAGCCAGGCATTCTCCTCTCTAGCTATGAAAGTCCTAGATGGCATCTTCTTCCAATAGAAGGCTGTTTCATCTACATTGAAAATATGTTTTTAGTGTAGCCACCTTCATAAATTATTTTAGCTAGATCTTTTGGAGAACTTGCTGCAGTTTCTACCTTGGCACTTGCTTCTTCACCTTGCTCTTTAATGTTATGGAGATGGTGTCTTTCCTTAAACTTCATGAACCAACCTCTGCTAGCTTCAAACTTTTCTTCTGCAGCTTCCTCACCTCTCTCAGCTCTGGATAAGGCTTGCTCTGGATTAGGTTTTGGTTTAAGGGAATATTGTGGCTGATTTGATCTATCCAGACCATTAAAACTTTCTCCATATCATCAATAAGGCTGTTTTGCTTTCTTATCATTTGTGTATTCACTGGAGTAGCACTTTTAATTTCCTTCAGGAACTTTTCCTTTGCATTCACAACTGGGCTAACTGGTTAAAGAAACAGAAAGCTAGTTGCCCTGGCTTTTGTACTACCTCTGCTATCGACATGCCTTCCTTAATAAACTTAATCATTTCTAGCTTTTGTTTTAAAGTGAGAGATGCCCTACTCTTCCTTTCATTTGAAAGCCTAGAGATCATTGTAGGGTTATTAACTGGCCTTGTTTCAATATTGTTGTGTCTCAGGGGATAGGGATGCCTAAAGAGAGGAAGAGAGATGGGGTAATGACCAGTTGGTGGAGCAGTCAGAACACATACAACCTTTACCAATTAAGTTTTCTGTCTTAAATGGGCATGGTTTGTGGTGCCTCAAAACAATTACAAAAGCAACATCAAAGATCACAGACCACAGATCACTGCAGCGGATATAATAATAAAGAAAAAGTTGGAAATATTGCAAGAATTACCAAAATGTGACACAGAGACACGAAGTGAGCACACACTATTGGAAAAATGGTGCTGATAGACTTGCTTGATGCAAGGTTGCCACAAACATTCAATTTGTAAAAAACGCAGTATCTGCAAAGTGCAATAAAGCAAAGTGCAGCAAAATGATGTATGTCTGTAATACAGTGACTCAGTTTTTTGCATGCAATCCAAACATGGGAACATGAGTTCTAGCCTCATATCTCCCAACTTTATACTAGATATTTCCTACCTGAACATCTTGTTGTCAACACAATTTAGTGTTATCCAGGAGCTGAATGGTGTGCTTCTCTTCCTTTCTCTTCCCTTGTAGAGGGTAGCCTTTGCTCACTTTGGTTCCACTGCCTTTTTTTTTTCTTTTTCCACTTTTTTGAT
>JAQZBX010110879.1:0-10333 GCA_029593785.1 Cabassous unicinctus
CAGGCAGTGAAATTCCTCCCACATTGCTCTTCTTTTTCAGACTGCTTTTGGCTATTCGGGTGCACTTACCCTTCCAGATGAATTTGGTAATTGCCTTCTCTAATTCTGTAAAGTAAGCTGTTGGGATTTTCATTGGTATTGCATTGAATCTATAAATCAGTTTGGGCAAGATTGACATCTTCACGATATTTATTCTTCCTATCCATGAACACGGAATATCTTTCCATTTGTTTAGGTCTTTTTTAATTTCTTTTAGCATTGTTTTGTAGTAAAACACTTTTAAATCACACCCACACAGGTCCTCTTTCCCAGGCCTCCATCTTCCAAGTCATCCCATTCCCCTAGAACATTCCCTACACCCTGGCCCACCTTTCTGCATCCTAGTCTTGTTTTGCATCATAACTCAATGCTATTTCCTCCAGGAAGTTTTTGTGGAAAATTCTTCTCTTTCCTTTCGTTTCTCCTTCTACCAGAGTTAAATAGCAATGCCTGTGCCCAGGAAGAGAAGAGATGGAGAATAGCAGCCCCTGCCAGGCAGGAACTGAACCAATCAGTTATGCGTTGCTGTGCTACGTGCTGACCTGGCACTCACAGTCAGACTTTGGTGTTCTGTTGAACATAATTTCAAAGAATACTAACATCAGACAAGGCCATTCTGACCACGGTAGAGCAAGACAAAAACAAGACCACTCTGTAATCATGTCTCAACTCAGACAAAGCAAGAACATTGATCAAACATCCCCCTATCCTAGCTAATATGAGTGACTGCTTTTTTTTTTTTTTAACCAATTACAACTTTAGTCTTGCTTCGTCCTCCCACCTTCTAGATATGATTTTTAAAGATCCTCCCTCATAGAATAACCCCCAATTTTGATAGCTTCAAAGCAGAGCAAAGCCTTGCTTCCTCGAACTCTCCCCCAAATCAACAAACGTAAGCCCCAATCCTAAGGGCTTTCTAACACTCTCCTGCTGGATGTCCCACAGTCCCCTCCACAGTGTATGTTCTCTCTTGTTGCGATGACTCAATAAACCCAATTTTGTTTAATTACAGGTGTCTGCTGGTGGTCTTTGGCTGAAGGGATTTGACAATAAAGAGCGTCCCATATGTTGTTTTAGTTTGCTAAGGGCTGCCAATGCAAAGTGCCAGAAATGGGTTGGCTATTATAAAGGAGATTTATCTGGAGAAAAGCTTACAGTTCTGATGCTGTAAAATGTCCAAATCAAGACACCATCAGAGGTGCTTTCTCACCAAAGTCAGCTACCGTTTATTCTAGCATGCTGCCACGGAGAAGACGGCCACAGATCTCTGCCTTCCCCTCCAGAATCTACCCACCCCCAGAGCTCAGCTGTGGGCAGCCAGGTATAGGGCTTGTCTCTTTCCCAGCCTCCTTTATCAGTCTTGGCTGCTCTGCTTTCTTACCGTGTTCAGCTGTGAGCTATCGGGCATATCTATCAGGCTCATCTCTCCTTGAACCTCTTGGGGCTTCTGTTTTCCCGCAGTCCTCTCTTTCACATGGCAGAATCAATATAATATAACATGGCAGCTCCCTGTCCCTGTGTCTCCGTTTATATCAGTTGAGGGCGGAGACTCAACCTGAGTCATGCCTCACTGCTGTAGTCCAATCAAAAAAGGTCTCACACCCACAGGAATGGATTAGTTAAAAAACATAATCTTTCTCTTTTTGGGATTCATGAAAGAACTTCAAATCGTCACATATAATATAAATACTCCTATGTATTTTTGTAAACTACAGATTCCTATATCTTTGGATTTGAAGTCCATTTTATGACATTTTTGCAGCAGATTTCCCTTCCTAATTATGTTCGCAGGCCAACTGCCCCACCCCCACCCTGAAGAGTCTTTTCCAGTCAGCTGGATTTTTCCTTCAATCCTTGGGCATCTTAGTATTTTCTTGCATCCATATTCTCCCCTCACCAATCTTGTAGCAGAATTGAGGTCTGGGTGAAACAACCCCTCTCTCCTAAATCTTCCAAATCTGACTCCTCCCTCTTCAGTACTCCCACTGCACTTGGTTTCAATTAACTTACCCACAGGGCTTCTACCTTATCTCCCTTCTTAGCTGTAAACTCCCTGAAGGCAGTCAAAAGTCAGGTGCTCCCATGTGCCAAGGGCCAGAGGTCCCTGTGATCTTGCAAAATTATGGCTTAGGACCCAGGAGTGAAGTACCCAAATCATGTTAAGGGAGGGGAGAATGGACCTTGCCCTGCCACTCTCCTGGGGGACACAGATGGCAGAGTGCCTGGGGGCTCTTTGCAAGGATCCCTAGGGCAGAGAAAGTACTGCTCTTGTAAGAGACAAAGTGAATTTGAATTTGCTATTACCCTGAACACCTTTGTGTATTATCCCCCTGTCCCAGATAGGGTACTTATCAGAGTAATCAGAGTCAGAAAAAGGTAGGGCAGCCCTGAACTCTGAACGTGCCCACACACGTGCACATACACGCGCTAGAAGGTATATATCCAGGCTAGTGATATTTAATCCGTGTTGTCTGGGGTTTGTTCCTTGAAGGTACCCTAGGAGAGGAAGGGAGGCTGGGTGAGCCCCACTCCAACTCTCCCTTTCTGATTCAGAGTACTTTTGTATTTAATCTTTGCTGTGTTTTGGGGTTCCGCATAAGATTTAGCTTGTACAAGAGTTTACCACATGTAAAAAACACCATTGAGATGCAATCAGCAAAGTCTAGATTGCGGGAAATGATGTAGAACAAACAACATGATTTCTTCAATAAACTGCAAGAAAAAAAAAAAAGAGGTGGAGCTTAAGATACTTAAGAGCCATATCAACCAAATTTAACATACGGATTTTGTTTGGATTCCAATATGACTAAATCAACTTAAAAAAATATATATATATAACACCCAAAACCAAAAACAAAAAACAAAAAAGAAAGAAAATAAACATGTATGATACAATTGGGAAAATTTTAACACTGACTAGATATTTGTTGATATTAAGGAGTTTTTTTGTTTGTTTGTTTGTTTGTTTTCCTTTTTGGGTGGGCAAGAGAGTAAAGAGTTTATTGAGAAACTAGGGAAAAGAAAAAAAGTACACACCCCAGACAGGAGTGTAAGCCTGCTACAGGGTGAGATGCGTGTGTGTGGCCCCAGGTAGGCCTTTTTAAGACCTTATCTCCTTCCCTTTCCTAATGTTGGGAAGGGTCCCAGCTATTTGCTGTTCTGATTGGTTGCCTTAAGATCCCCACCTGTTAGCTCTCAGGGAACTAATGGGGAGGCCTTTTGTCTGGAATTATCTGGGACCAATGGGGAGGCCTGTTTGGAGTTATCCGGGGCTTCCTCTTGAACCTGGGACTTTCAAACGAGACCAGGGTCTTTGGGGCTTTTGGGTTATAAGGGTTATGGCTTTGCACTCAAGGAGCTGCTTCCCCCTCAGGGGGTTTCTGGGTGGGGTCTCATGTCCATGTTCTGACCAGCTGGATTCCAGCTGTTGTGGCTTTACTCTGACCAGCCTTCCCTGTTTCCTATGCTAAACTGCCTCATCACCCCCCTCAGAGTTTACACCTTAAGGAGTTATTTTTGTTTATTCATTTATTTTATTTTATTTTATTTTTTATTTTTTAAAAGATACTTAGGGGAAGCGGGTGTGGCTCAGTGGATAGAGCCCCCGTTTACCATATGGGAGGCCCGGGTTCGTGTCCCGAGGCCTCCTTGTGAGGGCACGCCGGCCTGAGCCGTGCGGTGGGCTGATGCAGCAACCTCACGGCAGGAAGCGGGTGTGGCGCAATGGATAGAGCACCCGTTTACCATATGAGAGGCCCCGGGTTCGCTTCCCGGAGCCTCCTTGTGAGGGCAGGCCGGCTCACGCAGCGCCCTGGGCTGATTCGGCAAGATCTCACAGCAAGGGGGAGATAAACAGACACAGAGAAGACACGCAGCGAATGGACACAGCAGCACAAGCAGCAAGGGGGGGATAAATAAATAAAATAAAAATAAAATAAAATAAAAAAATAAAAGATACTTAGATTACACAAATGTCACATAAAAATTACAGGGGATTCCCATATGCCCCACTCTCCACACCACCCACATTTTCCCACATTAACAACATCCTTCATTAGTGAGGTACATTCACTGCAATTGATGAACATATTTTGGAGCATTGCCACTAAGCATGGATTAAAGTTTACATCGTAGTTTACACTCTCTCCCACACAATTCTGTAGGTTATGGCTAGATTTATAATGGCCTGTATCTGTCGTTGCAATGTCATTCAGGACTATTCCCAAGTCCCAAAAATGCCCCTGTATTACATCTGTTTTTCCCTCTCCCTGCCCTCAGAACCTCCTATTCATTTATTTTTAGTTGTGATGATATTAAGGTTGTGCTAACAAAGAGTCCTTTTATTTTAGAGATAAATACTGAATATCTATGGGTGAAATGATATTATGTCTTAATTATTTTAGTCATCCAGTACAGGGAGCGTAGTGGGGAGAAGTGGGTAGTGGTATAGATGAAGCAAGATTGTGTGTTGATAATTGTTGAAGCTGGGTGATGAGTACATGGAGGTTCATTGTATTATTCCTTCTATCTTCATAAATGCTAGAACATATTCACACACAAAAAAAGCTTTTTAAAAACGGGTTAAAGGAGACTGTATAAAGAAGATTTGGAATCATAACCTTATTTTTTTAATAACAGCTTTATCAAGATGTAATTCACATACCACACAGTTTACCCATTTAAAGTGTATGATTCAATGTTTTTTTTTTTAATATTCACAGTTGTGCAACTATCACAATCAATTATAGTTTATAGAAGATTTTCATCACCCCAAACGTTGTCCCCATTACAGTTACTCCCCATCTTCCCCTACATGCCCCAGGCCCTGGTGACCCCAGACTACTTTCTGTCTGTATGGATTTGCCTGTTCTGGACAGTTCTTATGAATGGACTCATAAAATATGTGGTCTTTTGTGACTGGCCTCTTTCACCTAGCATAATGTTTTCAAGTATAACCTTATTTTAAACTTTCCTTGTCTGATAGAGAAGAACAATCTTGTAAATTTATTACAATGGCAGTGGATTTTTAAGTAAAGACACTTGAAGAGGTTTTTAAAAAGTGTGTTGGAGTTGGGGGGAGGGGGTGTCTTACTGCAAAAAACAAGTCTAAAACACCTCACTTTACATTTAAGGAAACAGGCCCAGAGAGGGGAAGTGACTTAACCAAATGCACACAGCTCGTTTTAAGGGCAGAGCATGTCCTAACACCCAGATCTGCTGAACTTTGGTTCCATTCTCTTTTCATGTTGCATGCTTCCACATGGGCTAACACACATGCTTTTGGACACACATACCTTTCCCACCACAACTCATAAACGTGTGGCCCACAAAATACCTTCACGAGACACATTTTGGAGGGCTCTGTCACATCCTGAAATGCAGCCCCCCAAGGAAGAATCATTGTCAGTACCTGCTCCCAGAATTTCTATACTGGAATTGTTCCGGAATGACCAAACAGCCAGAAGAAGCTGTTTGTATAGCAGGGACAGTTTTTACTTATAATGAATAATTATTTAGAGTGGCTAGTGGAGAACATGGAGAAGTCCGAAGCCCTTGGGGCTGCTATTGGAAGGAAGCCAGCTAAGGGTCAGGAGGATGTATGGGAACTCCACTGATGCTTCCAGAACTGAGTCCAGGTGAATCTGAGGGTGGGGAATTGGAAGGTACACAAGCAAATGGTCAGGCTGAGGGAAAAGGCTCCAAGTCGAGGCAGTCCACGGTTTTACAGCTAGCTGTTCCTGGAACTCTCCTAATCCATACTTACGGGCATTTCAGAGAGGCTGTTGGGCTGCTGGGAAAGTGCTAGAAGACAACAAATTCTATAGACAGAACATTATCTGAGATTTGAAGATAAGACCTGGAGAAAGGTGGGGTGAAAAAACTTCTAGAGAGCCTTGAAGAGGATGGTATCCAGAGATGAAGGCACCAGGATAACTCTTTCTCTACCCTGGAGATTCCCTCAGGTGATTTCTGATCCCTGAAGGCGGGGGTGGGGTGGGGGGGTGCTTAGTAGATGGGTAGAGGCCTTGCCCCCAGAGCCCTCAGCCAAGCAGCTTGGACTTAGAAGCCATAGGGTTTGATTGGAGGGACATCAGTTAGGATACATTGTCATAATAACCTCCATCCTCCTACTGTCTATAGTGGGCATTGGAAATCTCACCCTTCGAGATCTGTCCCTGTGGGTCTGGGGAAAGCATTTAAACATTCTTTGTAACAAAGAAACTATCCGTGGGTGGGGCAGCAATGGCTATGAATTAACAGTAAAGCTCAGATGGAACAAGATGCAGGGCATACTCCAAAGGCACTGGGCTTGACAAACCCTGGAGGGCTCTCAGTATTGCCCAACATTGATCTTGCTTCAATTCCTGATGCCCCAGGAGGCCTTGTCTGGACTGTCTAGTTTCCTGGATAATCAATGGTTTGTCCGAGCTGTGTACACCTCTGGGTTCTGCCCAATAGAGAGTTTTCTTGGATGCAAAGGCTCTGAAGGACAGGCTGCTAGCAGTTATGTAGTTCATCTCAACTTAATCTCAAGAGTCTCAGGCCCACTTTTCCAGTCTGGACTTTAACTAGGTGACACACACAATAATGCGTCAGCGACAGTAGGTGTCACCTGGAACTGGACTTGTGCCTGATTCATCCAGGAAACTGAAACCCAGGCAGCAAAACAAACACCCTTAAGCAGCTACTGCCAGGCATGGGGCGAGAAGCGCCTGGCCAAACAGACAGTGACTTTGTTTGCTTTGTTCTCTCCCTGTCTCCCGTCTACCCACTTGTCAGGCTCTCTCATTCCTTTTTCTTTGGCCATCTTTGGGTCAGGAGCTGTATGGTTTTTTCCAGATGACGCTAGAAGGCTTTCTGCAGGGGTGAAAGTGATTCTTAAAGAAGAGACTTGGGCTTCCAAGGGGGGAGGGCAGGAACGGATATTGGATGGGGAAGCCCTAGGTGGGAACTGGTTGAATGAGGATTAGATGGAACAAAGGGGTCAGAGATTTTGGGGGCTACCCCACACCTCCAGGGGTGCCACTTGTCTATTGTTTAGGGAGGTCCGTCTCTTTGCCTAGGACAGTCCTTACAACTCCAGCTTGACCTCACTTTCTGCTTCATGGCTAGTTTATTGTTTATGACACTCATATGTGGGCATTCAAGGCCATTTAATTGTGTTTCACATCCCCTACCCTTCCCTAAGACAAGTGCAAAACAGCGTGGGAATCCCCTTTCAGAGGAGGCAGGCAACGATTCAGCTTTAAGAGAAAGGAAGGGAGGAAGAGGGCGCTGACTCAGATTCTCCTACCATTGGTTGTTGGAGGGGATCCCACCTCAGGGACTGGCTTTAACAGAGTCCGCCTCCTCTTGTGATTGGCTCAGCTAGGGAGATATAAAGTGGCTGTGCCTGCCTCCTTCTCAGTTGGAGGGAGGCAGGGAATCCGGCAAACTTTGTAGGCTGGGAAGCACCTGGCGCAACCCTCTCCTTTCAGATTCTGAGTCCAGGTCCCGTGGAGGCTGCAACCATGAAGGAGAGACGGGCCCCACAACCAGTCGTGGCCAGATGTAAGCTTGTTCTGGTGGGAGATGTGCAGTGTGGGAAGACAGCGATGTTACAGGTGTTAGCCAAGGACTGCTACCCGGAGGTGAGCTGCCTGCCGGCCCAATGGCCAGCTTCTCTCCTTGCCACCCTGCCTGGGGATAGAGCCCCACCTGCCCAGGGAAGCTGTCTGCCCCCAACCCCCGCCATCCTCCCCCATCCTCAGCTGTTTTCTGGCTGCAAGACTGCTGCCCTGCCTTCGCTTCCCCTGAGACCTGTCCCACTTCTGCCGCCCCACTGGCTTCTCCTCACCTCTTCACCCACTGGCCCCAATCAAATCCCCTCCTACCTCCCTTCATCCTCGAGTCTGCTCTCTGGAGAGGCAACTGGAGGCATTTGAGAGTCTGGGGTTTCTTCTTGACGTAAAACCTGCCCCCCCCCTCACCCCATCCTCAAAGGTTCTGGGAGCTTGGCCCCAGGCAGGCTTCTGATGCCCCTTTCTGCTGTCTCCTGGCCTGAGGGGCCTGAGGGGAGAGGATAAAGGGCTAGAATTAGGCTGTGGTCTAAAACGGGGAGAGAAACAAATCTGGGGATGAGAGGAATCTGTGTGTGTGTGTCTCCCTGACCATCTAAAATATGGAGGGGGGGGTGTCCCTGGCTGTGTGTTATGGGGGTGATAGTTAACACCTCTTACTTTGATAGAGCAAAGTGCCTGTACTTCTCCATGCCCTTCCCTCCCGCCCCATGTATCTCTGGCCCCTTCTCTCCGGTACTCCTAGGGTCTCACTAGGGTGAGTGACTTCTTGTGCATCCAGAACTAACCTGGGGGTTACGGGAGTAGCGGCGCCTAGGGTGTGAATCGTTCTGCTCTTCCCACAGACATACGTGCCCACCGTGTTTGAGAATTACACAGCCTGCTTGGAGACGGAGGAGCAGAGAGTGGAGCTCAGCCTGTGGGACACCTCAGGTAAGACCTCTGGCCCCCAATGCTCCCTTCTTTCTCATCTCCACTGGGCTGCTGCAGCTGCTGTCTTTTAGAAATGGTTTCTTCCTTTGGTGGGGAGAAGGAGTATGGGATGTGCCAGGAAATTGCAGGAAGGGGATCTGAAGAGTCCTTGGTTGTCAGGGTGGCAAGGAGGAAAGGAGATGGTCAAGCCAATCGGACAGTCCAGAGGTGCCGTGGACGAACCCCGGAAGCCACTCACTTCTCTAGGTCTGGCTCCATCCTTCGGGGTGCTGGAATGATGAGGGGAATGGACTCACGATACTACTGAGGGGCAGTCAGGGGCTTCTGGATTTTTAATCCCTCACCCCATTACCGAACCGCCCCCCAGCCCTCCACTACCTGCCCCCCCCCCCATATACAGCCTTCACTGCCCCAGAGCAAAACCAAATAATAGGCAGGAGGCAGTGCTGCTGCAGACAGTTGTGTTTGGGTCAGGGAGACAGCGTGCTTTGGGGGAAATATTGCTCAGACTCCGTTTCCTCTCTTACATTCCATCTCTGGCTACTGCTGTCTGCCTGCTGCAGCTCGGCGCCTCTCGTCATGCCGCTGCGGCTTAGAGATGATGCTATGCATCATCAGTGTTTTGGAGAGTGGGGGGAGATGGCTTAATACAGGGCACAGTCATGTTGTGGATAGTGAGTGGTAGGGGGTGGGGGTTGAGTTTGGTTCTGACCGTTTGCCCTGTACTGGGGTCGGGGAGAAGAAATCCTGTCTTTCTGGAATTTAGAGAGTGATGTTTTTCCAACCTTTCAGCCCCAATCCCTCAGTGCTAGGATATCTTTTGCTTTGATTATGACCCCTCCCACTTCTCTACAGACTGGATTCAAGTCATAAGTAAGGACTCCAAGTAGGGAGTAGGAGAAAGGAAGGAAAATCCATTCTTCCCCCAAAATACATAGGCTGAGTTTAAAGAGGAACTATAAATCACTGGGGGTTTCCTGTTATGTGTAATAAATATGCTGTCCTACTCCTCCAAAGAGCTGTTGTTCCCATAATCCAGTTTTGAGGTCTGAAAAGATTGGGGGTAGGTGATGGGTGCAGAGAAAATAAGGAGACTTTCCCTTGCTTCCTCCCCACCTCCCCAAACCAAACCCAATCCAAATTCCCCTACAAGGGATGCGTTCCTCTATCACAGACCCAGGGGTTGGGGAGCAGGGGTCTGGTTGTCCTGGACTGTGTTGTTCTGTCCGGTTCAGGCTGGAATGCAGCTCAGCTGCATGATGTATGGTTTTCCTCAGCTCTCCACTGCTCACCTTCCAGTCTTCCCAGAATCTTACTGCAGCTCATCTCTTTTTACTACTACCGCCCCAAAGCCTCAGCCACTTCCCCTCTCCTCCTACCTTCCGAATGCAGCCCTTGAATCCCAATCCACTGATAAGGAAAAACCGGCAAGGGTGGTCTCTATTCCCCATGCCTCACCCCTTCCATACCCTCGATAGGATAAAGGCTATCAGTCATTCTCAGATAGATTCCCTCTTTCAAATTAGGTGCCCATAAGGAAGTGGCAGGGATATGTGGGATGGGGCTTCCCAACACTGGGGCCAGGGTCGAAGCAAATACCTGTTCCCGTTATCTGCTTGCTGGTCCTAGGGGAGGGGGATTGCTTGGAGCCAAAATGGAGGCCCTCCTCCCCCTCCCCCCTCCCCAGTGCTGCAGTGCTCCTTTTGCTCAGTGCTGCAGTGATAAGACCCCACCTCAGAAGGGGATGGGGGTGGATGCTGAAGGAGCAGGCAGCTATCCCAACTCCCTTTTCATCTTTCTTT
>JAQZBX010110880.1:0-10333 GCA_029593785.1 Cabassous unicinctus
GCTCACCCTTGATTGTTAGGATTGTCCTGCTGGTTGCTCAAAACTGGGCACTGGACCCAGTAATTGGTTGTAGAGTCATTTCCTAGGGCTTTGGGCAGGGAGGCTATAGAGTCCAGGACAGCTTCTCTTATTTAATTTTCTTATGTGCACTTCCTTGGTCTGCCAGGAGATGGTGCTCATTGGCAGCTCTCAATTCAATGCCTGGTCGGACTGTATTTGTTGTGACACAGACCAGATCAATGTGATAGAGCTTCCTGTCTGAGGGCTAAGAGTCTTGTGATTTTAACTTTCAGTGACAGTTCTCCAGCCTTCTCTGGCAGCCTCCTCCCTTTTCCCAGCTGGGAAAAATTTCCTCTCCCCTCTGAATCCTCGACAATGAGTCCCTGTTAGTAGAGGAAGAGTTTGGGAGATTTGAATATCTTTAACCCCTTCCATGCTCCAAGGCTAACAATGGCTCAGTCCCACCCAGCCTGGACTGGCTCTCGGGACAGGGCAGACCAAACCTGGGAGTCAAAAGCAGGGTGTCAGCCCCAGGCTCTCTCTCCCCTCTCCTGTGGAGTCCTCAACAATTAGTCCAGGCTATAAGAGAGGGAGATTGTGAGGGTCGAATTTCTCCAGTCCTTCCTAGGCTCCCAGGGCAAACTGCCATGTGGAGGGGTCTGTGGGGCTCCACAGCCCAAATTTGTGGGTCGGAACCTGAGTCAGCCTAAGGCTGTGTCCCTCTCTCTCCCCTTTCCAGGAGTGGTAGATTCCTGGAGTCCCCTTTGTCTGTAGTCGCAGGCCCAGAGGCCCGAGAATTCTAAAGAGTGTCAGGGAGGGTGCTGGCAGCAGCCGCCGCTGCTGATTAAAAACTCACGGTTCTGGTTCTGATGTCGTGATTTCTTTCCTTTGTCCCTCTCTCCTCTCAGTGGTATGCAGTCTTCCCCTGCTGTCCTAAACCTTAGAAGATCTATTTTGGGTCTGTTTCAGCCTGTTATCTAGCTATTTTTCTGGAGAAGAGATTCCTGTGTGTTACTAGTCAGCCATCTTCCCGGAAGTCTCCGCATTTGCATACTGATGTTCATAGCAGCATGATTTGCAATTGCCAAGAGATGGAAACAACCCAAGTGTCCATCAACCAATGACTGGATAAACAAAATGTGGTATATACATCCAATGGAATGCTTTGTTTTTATAAAAAGAAATGAAATTGGGACACATATGATAACATGGATGAAACACGAGTACATTATGCTGAGTGAAGTAAACCATGAACAAAAGGACAAATATTGTATGGATTCACTAATATGAACTAAATACCAAGAATAAAAGCATAGTTTTAAAACTTGGAGTATAGGTTATTTGAGATAGTATGAGGGCTGGAATGGATACTAATGCTTAAGGTCTGTAGAAGTTTTACTTATCTTGACTGTAAAATGTGGAAATGGATAGAGATGAAGGTAACACATTATAGTGAGTATAACTAACTTTGCTGATTTATAATGAGATTGTGATTGTAAAGGATAGTCTAGGGATGTATATGCCAACTGAAAGAAAGCTATAAAATAATCTAGTGACTGAAAACATATTGAACTTGGAGGTAGATGAGGATTTTTGTTAATTGAACAAATAAAGAATGTTTTTCAATAAACTAAAATAAATGAACATCACTCTTACACGGTTGTAAGAATATGGTGATGCATGGGAAAATACAATTAATGTAATGTATGGATTATAGTTAATAGCAATATTGTATTATTCTTGCCTCAATGCCCAAAAAGATACTGTGTTAATTATAAGGGGTATGGGAAAAACATGCCAAATATACACTATAGACCACAGTCCTTGGTAATACTATGATGATATTCTTTCATAGTCTGTAACAAATGTTCCACAATGATGCAAGGTGTTGGTGGATGGGTGTTGTATGGAAATTCTGCACAGTATGCCTGATTATTTTGTAAGTTCACATCTCTATGAAATACATACATGTATATATATGTATGTATATATAAAGAGAGAGAACACAACATCTGGCCTGTATGAGCTCACATGGGACATGATTCTTCTAAGAAGGGAAGAGAAATGATACTTCAGCTTGGAGGCTGCTGGGTGGGAACAGGAAATCCTGGAGAATGACAGGAAATGCCATTTCCACTGAACTCTTCTTTTTCTCAAAGCCAGCCCTGGTTTTTTTTTTAAAAAACAAAGGACTCAGGACCTGTGTCTCTGTGATCTCCCTTCCTCTCGCTGCTCTCTGTGTTCTCCTGGGTCTACAGGTTTGGTGATGAGAAATCTCTGCCCACAGAGGAAGACCATGAAGGAGATGCATATGCAGACCGTGGGGATGAGGCAGCCCACGAGGAAGCTAACGTTCTGCTGAATGTATGCAACGCCTCTTAGCGATGATCGCTCCCAAGTTGATGCTCCAGGAAAACCAACTGAAACCCCTCTTGGGGGCTTCTGGACCTCCACCTTTAACGTGTTCAGTGCAGAAGGGCACGATGTCAGCCTGGAAGGTGCCCAGGTCCAAGCCCAGGAGTACCAGAGCCGCAGAGGTGGCGGAAACGCAGTAGTTGGCGGCGGTGGGTCATGAGACTTCGCCACGGGGCGAGGGCGCCGAGCAGTTGAAGACTAGCGGGGCGCAGGGGCCCGCAGAAGGCAGCGAGCCTGGGTGTGGGCAGCGCGGGGAAGGCGAGCTTGCCGAGCAAGTAGAGCGCCAGGCTGAGCAGCACGGCGCGCCTTGGCCAGCAGTGCCTTGGCCAGCCAACGGCTGAGGGCAACACGAGGTCGGTGACGCCCCTGAAGAGCAAGAGCGTCTGGCAGGCCTGTGCGCCCTCCCAGTTGAAAAGCATCCAATTCAGAAACAGCACCTGGACGACCGTGTCGCTGTAGAAGGCGGCGCTCTATTTGGACAAATAGAGGAGGGAAATAAGAACCTCATAGTGTCAGGCTGACAGTTTAGGAAAAAACTGAAAGTACAAATACCTTGAAGCCAATACCTCTGCTCTGTCAGATCTGGAAAATGTAGAGATAAGGTCCCTAGGAATGAGGAAATTTGCATTCTGGTGAGGATTGTCTGTTTTTATGTGTCTATTAATCATTTTTACATGTTTACTACAGTGTCTGACAGTGAAAATATCATACAAAATCTGTTGTTTTATTATCACTAAATAATACTACCAGGCGCTTTTGAAAACAGGCAGGGTGTTTTGAAAAGTTAGGCCTGTACACAAGGAAATTAAATATTCATGAAAGAAGAAAAAATTTAAAAACTATGGAATTTTAGTTCTATGGATCCACAGTTGGGGAATAACACATGAAAGAGTGCAAAGGTGATGGTAGCACCTAATTTTGAGACTAATTAACAGCACTCAATTATATAGGCAAATGTTCAAAGGAGAAACCTTAGGCATAACACAGAGAACACTATTGTAGATGATGTTCTATAACCAATAGTACAAGTATAAGAATGTTCTTTCATGAATTTTAACAAATGTACAAAAGTAATACAAGCTGTTAATAATAGAGTGATATATGGAGGAAAATACACCTAATGTAAACTGGACAATACTTAATAGTACTAATTTTTTTTCTTTACTTTTAAAGGAGCTTTAGAATACATAAATATTACATTGAAAATACAGGGGGAGCAGGGAGGGTCCGGTTGCCGAGAGGGCGCCTCTGCTGGGCACTGGCGGGCATGGGGAACCGCAGGCGGGATCGGTGTTCTTGGCAGGCCTTGCACATTGATAGGGAAAATCCTGTCTTCCCTTTCTCTCTTCCCTCAGAGGAACACATTCTTTGATGAACTCACAAACATTTTCATTCTAACATCTTGCTCTGAACAACTTGAGAGATCACTGGGCAGCACATGTTGTACAGAACATGGGATCCCATGGTCTCCTCTTCTGGGTCAACATCCAGGCAAGCCCATAGGTCCTGGATGACCTTGGATGGTTCACTGGACCCTTCCCAGGTGGTTTCACTCTGTAATGTCCATGTGATTATCACCACCTGGCCATAAATAGAACACTGTTGTATGATGCAGGTCCCAGCGAAATTTGCACTGAGTTTGTTCCTGTGAGAATAAATCATCATTTCTAACTGTAAGGAAAGACTTTTCCTCTAATTTTCTTCTCCCAATGCAGGTCTGAGCAGCTTCTCCCTGTATCTGGATCTTCCCTGAACTCTGAGATTTAGAGTTTTTGAGGGCTCTCCCAGCACCTCTTCCACTGACAGGATTCCCATTGTTCACTTTGCATGTGCTTCTTCAGTCATGTGGCATTGGAGTTCTTATGTTTAATTAAATCAATCCAACTGTCCATGAAAACCATAGGGAAGAGGATACACATTAAAAGGAATGTGTACAGTACACGTATTAACAACAGTTGTTTACTGTTCATTATTAACAACATGCCTGAAACTCACAACCTCAGACTTTGCAATATACAGGAATAATAAGGTCCCAGTTGAAACTCAGTGAGGAGAGGGCTGAATCTATCAATGTTTCTGAAAACTCTATGATGATGTCTCACAGATCATATAATTATGTCTCATGTCTACTATATTTTTATATTCATGTCCCACATCCCTTAATACAATCCAGAATGACCTACAATAACTCATTGGAAAATGTCCACCTGATAAATATTATGGGATTCCTGTAGCTCACTCAATGGAAAGGATACCAGGTCCCTTCAGTTCAGGAATGGAGGAGACTGGACACTTATGACAGGTCCTTCCTGTCCTGTTTATAACTATCTTAGCAAATTCCTGTCCAAGTGTCATACTGAAGGGATGGGATCTACTAGGTCTGGGTCCACCTTAGAGCCACAAGATTCCACAGGGGACTGCATAGGTGCAGCTTTCAGTCACACAGTCCAGTTCCAGGGAACAAGTGAAGCAAGTGAGCCTGAGCCCTCCTGAGGCAGAGACTGGGCTATCAGCAAAGAAACAAGAGTTTGGATGCAACATGTCTCATATTTCTTTGTCCTCATTTCTCTCAGTAAAGTTCAGCAGCTTCAACACAGGTGAAAGCTCAGCAAGAAGTTCCAGGGTTCATGACAACAGAGGAGGCTCTGACTCCATGAGGCATCTGCCACTAGGGAGAAGTGGGTGGATTTTTAAAGTCCATCAGGTGAGGTGACCTCCTGGAGTCTGCCTGCTGTGGATTTGGATCATGTTCAGACTCAGTAAGCCCCACCCATGATGGAGAAAATAAGATGAGTCTCCTGGATGATGCACTAGGACGATGTCAGGGTGTCTCCTCTTTCTGCTCATTTTCACTGAAGTCATGGGGCTCTACATGGTGGTGGGGAGCTCAGCTAGGAAACCACTAATACTGAGTATCCTGAGAGGGGAAGAATATATATGCTCACACTCTGGGAAATGAAACTGGGTCTTAAATTTTTAATTCTGATAAAAACTGTTCTATTAATAGAATAGATGGAACAGGGGGTACTTATTGGGCAATGGAAGTGTTCTACATTATCTTGCAATGATGGACATAGGCCATGTTAAATATCATCAAAATTTATAAAAGTGTATGGTCTAAAATGTAAGCCATAATGTAAACCATTGACCATGTTTAATAGCTTTGCTTCACTATTTGTATATAAGTTGTAACAAATGTACCATCCACATATAAAAAGGTATTAATATGGGAAGTGGGAAAAGGGGGAGAATATTGGGTATATGTGAGCCCCATATATTCTGTATGTGAATTTACCATGACCTAAAAATTCTTTGAAACAAAATGAAAAAAAAAAAGCATGAGAATAAATGGAAGAAAATGTTACTGTACATAGGGGACAACAGCTATTACACTGATGAAAGTCAAAATGTCAAAAAAATTTAAGTATTTTTCATTAATTTTTAATATACCAATTTTTAAATTTTATTTTATTTTTAGTTTTTTTTCATTTTTATATATTTTATTTCTTATATTTAAACATATCATTATTATTTCATTTTCTTATTAATTTTATTTGGTTATTTTATTGGCTTTATTTTTGATGAAGCTTTGGATCACAGAAGGGTTACAACTGGGGCAGGACAGGATCATTGGTGTGGGGCATCAATGAAGAGGGATATATGGGAGGAAGTTCACCTGGGCATAGCTATAAGGTATATAAATGTGTTCAAATGTTCACAGGGCCTTGTCACAGCAGGTGGAGATTCACACAATAATTGAAAGAATAGTGAATTCCCATCCAGGAGAGCTCTGCCACATTCTCTAATGGAACAACAATATCCCAAGTACAGGGGCAATGACTAGTGAAGGAGTTTGGTCCACTGATGGACCCTTGATATTATTGACTATGCTTATGAGCCTTTGCTCTGAAATTGAAACAGCCTAGTGTTGTAGGGTGCCTAAGAGTTACCTCCTGAGAGCCTGCTTGTTGCTCAAATGTGGCATCTTTCTAAGCCAAATTCAGCATATAAATGCATTACATTCCTCCTAGCATGGGACATGACTCCCAATGATGAACCTCCCTGGCACCATGGGATTACTGCCAAACACTAACTAGCAATGTATCTGGAAAAAGACCTCAAATAAAAGGGGGAAATGGTAAAGACAAATGAGTTTATATGGCTAAGAGACTTCAAAGTGAGTTGGAAGGTCATCCCAGAGGTAACGCTTATGCACAGCTCAGCAGGATCTCATAGACTGTCACAGTAGATACTACCACAAATACTGGGGCTCCTGGGGGATGTAGGAACACCCACATCCTATGGTCAGGTCAGATAGCTCCAGATTTTTGTTCCTTCCCAGTGGGCCCTATTTTGGAGTTTGTGCTCCTGAATGTGACAGAGTTGGACTCAGTTATGTCTTCCCTATATGTTGCTCATCTGTCCCTTCTATTTGAGCCTATAGTAGGTGCTGGAGTTGGTAGGTGCACATCCAAGAGACTTAAAAATTTAGGCTGTTTATGTGACAGCTGGGCCCTGAGCCTCAGCAGAGTTGCAACACCTACTCCCCAGTTCATTGGACTCACCCAGGACAATTAAAAGGAGGTGAGATGGACAAGGACCATACCAAGGAATTGAGAGAGCCTATAACTGCAAGCAAGAGGGTCCCATCCATCAGCTGTATGGGACAAAGCCTCCTCTCAATTAGAGGTGGAGTGAATATCACCATCCCAGAATCCTCAGGATCGGGGAATGAACAATGGACTAGAGTGGAATTACTGGTATTCTACTATAGATTTACTGTGATTCTAGCAATGGAAGAAATTTCAACATTTATGTGGAGGCATTGGCCACTGGAGCCTCTGAGGACAAGGAGAGGGAAATACAAGTGTAATAAGGGGGCATTTTGGGGAGTTGGGTATTGTCCTGAATGACATTTCAATGACAGATATAGGCCATTACATATCTTCACATAACCTACAGAATTGTGTGGGAGAGAGTGTAAATTACAATGTAAACTATAATCTATGCTCAGTGGCAATGCCCCAAAATGTGTTTATCAATTGCAATGAATATACCACACTAATGAAGGATGTTGTTTATGTGGGAAAATGTGGGAGATATGGGTACTGGGGCATATGGGAATCCCTATATTTTTATGTAAAATTTATGTAATCTAAATTAAAAAAATAAAAATTATATTAAAAATCATTCTATTATAAAATAATAATCTGTCCCAATGTTGATTAAACAATCATGCAAATTTAACATTATTATTATTATTATTATTACTATATTTTGCCTGGGCACAGCCAAGGCATAGAATTAAATCCTGAGAATTAACTCCACAATGTCAGAGTGTTAGTTGAATGAAAGTTTTTTCATACTTCCAGTCTAATAGAGAAGAACCAAATAAAGAAAATTGCTTAATGTATGTGTGTATAAAAATCATATAATATATAATATCATTGCAAATATTCTTTCTTTGCTTGAAACTTGGAAACATAATGACATTACTTAGAACAGATGTAGTGGAGAATCCTTAGGGATACAATGCTTTTAAGCAAGAAGTTTAAACCCTATATTACTAAAGGAATCTGCAGTTTCCACAAATCATCCTTGAAACTGAGTCTTGCTGTGAGTGGGTCACAAGTGTCCCCTGCAGCTCAGCTCCCTTGTGCATGGAGAGGTTTCTGTTTGGGCTCACACTAACCTTCCTTCACTGTGTGTGTTGCACAGTAATACACAGCTGTGTCCTCAGCAGTCACAGAGCTCAGCTGCACAGAGAACTGGTTCTTGGATGTGTCTCTTGAGGTGGAGAGTCAGCTTTAGATGGATGGATTGTAGTTAGTGCCACCATCATATAATATTCTTGACAACCACTGTAGCCCTTTCCCTGGAATCTGATGGATCCATTCCCAGCAGTAACCATTGGTTGTGATGGAGAATCCAGAGACAGAGCAGGTGAGGGACAGGGTCTGGGAGGGCTTCACCAGTCCTGGGCCTGACTCCTGCAGCTGCACCTGGGACAGGACACCTGAGGAGAAGGAGAACAGTGAGTCCTGTGCTCAGAGGCAGCATCCTCTTTACCTTCATGGCTGAATCCTGAGACACTCACATCTGGGAGCTGCTGCCAGACACAGAAAGAACCACAATGGCTTAATGTTCCTTTGTATGAGGCCCATGACTTGCAGACAATGTTTTCTGGATTGAGGAGGATCCTGAATTTAAGTCCATGTGTGCTGTGCTTTCATCAGTTTGCCAAAGAGATGATTTGCATGTGGGAGGAACTTTTGTATGTAAAGGTCAAAGGGGCCAAGGAAGTTTCTGTCTCTGGGGCTCCTCTGTGAGGAGGATGCTGGGTGATCCCTAGGAGAACACAGTCCATTTTGTGGGTCCCACTTCCCTAAGTACAGGAATTTCTTTATTTAAGCTGTGTAAACTTCATAAAGAGTTGGTTAGGGAGGTGGATGCAACCAAGGAACAAGGATGCCCTTGGAAATATTGTCACTGTGCCTCTACTCTAATGGATGCACATATTTATCTAATACCCAACACAAATACACAGCCATAATCTCTCCACTAAACCATCTTTTTGATTTATCTCCTGTTAGCTGGTTTTCATTGGATATTCTAATATTTTGTAGCAGCAGCTGCTAAATGAATCTGACACATGGAATTCAGGCAAACTGGGTCGAATACCTTATGTGCCACAATTCAGAATTACTTTGTTTGACTCAATGTGTGTGAACATTTCTTCTTAGGAAATAACTTTTATAAAACATATTCTTAATAGTTATTATAGAATTGAAATTGCTCACATCAATCTCTCATGCATATTATTTTTATCATTTCTAGCAGAGTCCTAAACCTGTTTATTCCCTGTCTTTAGCTGAGCCTGCAGGGACAACTCAGGATTCTTTTCTTATGTAAAGCTTTAAGGAACATAAATGCTCCTCTGATTTACTTATATAGACAGTTGAAGGTCATCAACCCACCAGTATGTGGGATCTGAGTTCTGGGTTGCATTCTGTCTCACCAAAACCTATGTTTAACCCCTAATCCTGCTCCTATGGATGGGGCCTTATTTGGAAATATTTTTGAAGATGGTTTTTAGTTAAGATGTGGCCAAACTACATTAGATTGGCCCAAATCCAACATGAGTTTGTCCTTGTAAGAAGGAAAGAATTGTACACAGGCAGACAGACTCAAAAAGGATACCATGTGATGACTGAGTTAGGAATTGGAGGCCCAGGAGTTTGGGCAAAGCACCAGTGGCTAGGAGCAGATAGGAAGGAGTCATCTATAATGAGCCCAGATCTATATCCTCCAGAAGTGGAAGTATACATTGTGTTAAGCCATCCAGTTTGTGATTCTTGTTACAGCCACCCTGGAAATCCATTCATGAATTGCAGGAAAACCCAACTCCTGCTTTCTGTGTCAATGCCAGTGAACTTCAGATTATGTGGAATTGATTTCAATACATTGGTGGAAAGAACATGTACATCAATACATCCCCACAGTGAGTAGTTTGCAGAAGGGATGAGCTCACAATGGCTAAAGGGAAAATTCCTGCACAATTATCAGGCCCCTTGAAAACTGACCCAGGAGCTGCCCTGCTGAGGTCTGTGTCACTGATTCCTGGGATCATGGCTGAGTTCCTAGAAGTCAGTAAGGGCTGAAAGCCCAGCACATCTCCATCCCCTCTTGCCCTGTGACCCTGAGGATGTGACCTCACCCCATGGGCTTCAGTCCCAGTCTGCCAAAATACTAATTGGAGAACACAACAGAAACTTTACCTGTGAATTTTAGAGAAGGAGTAAGAGCTATTTACTGTTATTACCATTGTTATCAGTGTTATTATCACCCTGTGAGACAGGAGATGGGGACCTATGTGAGTCATCACCTCTGTCCCATACAACTGTTTAAGTGACACCTG
>JAQZBX010110881.1:0-10333 GCA_029593785.1 Cabassous unicinctus
AAAAAAAAAAAAGAAAAGTAACAGAGCTTATGGGAATGAAAGACGATGAGATTAAATATACATTAGAAAAATTAAATAAAAAAAGAAAGAAAATACATTAGAGTGGGAAAATGTGGGAGGGGTAGGGAGTGGGGCATATGAGAATCCCCTATATTTTTTATGTAACGTTTATGTAATCTAAGTATCTTTTCTAAAAAATAAAAAAGTATATTAAAAAAATAAAATAAAAAATAGGGAAGCAGATGTGGCTCAAGCAATTGGGCTCCTTCCTACCACATGGGAGGACCATGGTTCAGTTGCTGGTGCCTCCTAAAGAAGACAGTGAGCTGGTGCAACAGGCAGGCACAGCAAGCTGACAAAACAAGATGATACAACAAGAGACACAGAAGAAAAATGTAATGAGAGACACAACAAAGCAGGGAGCAGTGGTTCTCGGTGCCTCCTAAAGAGAACAAGCAGGATGGCAAGCTGGCGCAATGGACAGGCATGGTGAGCTGACGTGACAAGATGAAGCAACAAGAGACATAAGAGGAAAAACATAACGAGATATAACAAAGCAGGGAACAGAGGTGGCTTAAGCAATTAGGCACCTCCCTCCCACATCAGAGGTCCTGGGTTCAGTTCCCAGTGCCTCCTAAAGAAACAAGGAAGACAAACAGACACAGCAAGTACAAACAACAAGGGCATGGGGGGAGATAAATAACTAAAGCTAAATCTTTGAAAAAAAATAATTTAAAAAATGAAGGGATATGGAGCTAAAATACATTAGAGGAAGCCAGTGTAGCTTGGTGGTTGAGCGCCGGCTTCCTATATACAAGGTCCCAAGTTCAATCCCCCGTACCTCCTTTAAAAATGCTTTAGAGGCATACAGGAGCATATTTGAGTTGGTGGAAGACAGAATTAATGAATTAGAAGACAGAACATCTAAACTAAAAAAGATAGGAGAACAGAAAGAGAAAAGAAAGGCAATGCAAAACTCACAAACATACATATTATAGGTGTCCCAGAAAGAAAAGAGAATGGAAAAGGGGCAGAAAGAATATTTGATGAAATAATGACTGAAAACTTCCCAACCCTTATGAAAGACATAAATATCAATTTCCAAGAAGAAAAATACACCTCAAACAGAATAAATCTGAATAGATCTACTCCAAGACACCTGCTATTCAGAATGTCAAATGCCAGAGATAAAGAGGATTCTGAAAGCGGCAAGAGAAAAGCAATGCATCACATACAAGGGAAACTTGGTAAGACTAAGTGCCAATTTCTCATCAGAAACCTTGAAGGTGAGAAGGCAGAGTTATGATATATTTAAGGTATTGAAAGAGAAAAACTGCCAGCCAAGAATTCTTTATCTAGCAAAACTGGCTTCAAAAATGAGGGTGAAATTTAAAAAAAAAATAAAAAAGTGATGGTGAGTTTAAAGACAAATAAAAACAAAGAGTATGTTACAAAAAGACTGGATTTACAAGACATAATGAAGTGTTACAGCCTGAAAGGAAGAAAAAAAAGGGTCAGAGACTTGGAGAAGAGTTTAGAAATGAATAGTAGTTAAAAAGAGTAATAAAAAAGGTAAAAAGATAATAGTAAGATATGATAACAGAAAGCCAAAGGATAAAATGGATGAAGTAATGCCTTTATAGTAATAACACTGAATATCAATGGAGTGAACTCCCCAATCAAAAGACACAGACTGACAGAATGGATAAACAAATATGAGCCATCGGTATACTGTCTACAAGAGACTCACCTTAGATGCAAATACACAATCAGGTTGAAAGTGAAAGGTTTGAAAAAGATATTCCATACAAATAGTAGCCAAAAAAAAGATCTGGAGTAGTGATATTACTCCAAAATGGAATGTAAAACTGTTGTAAGAGATGAAGGTCATTATATATTAATAAAGGGGGCAATTCATCAAGAAAAAATAACAATCACAAATATTTATGGAACTAACCTGGGTACCCCAAGAAACATGAGACACACAGTGGCAAAACTGAAGGGAGAAATAGTCGTCTCTACAATAATAGTTGGAGACTTCAATACATCACTCTCAGCATTGGAAAGAATATCTGGACAGAGGATAAATAAAGAAAAAGAGAACTAGAATAATATGATAAATAAACTAGATCTAACAGACATTTATAGAGCATTACATACACAAAGAGTAAGGTATATATTCTTCTCAAGTGCTCATGGATCCTTCTCCAGGGTAGATCATATGTTGGATCACAAAACAGGTCTCAATAAATTTAAAATAATTTAAATTATACAAAGCACTGTTATGATCATAATGGAATGAAGCTAGAAATCAATAACAAGTGGAAAAGGGAAACATTTGCAAATATAAGGAGATTAAACAATGCACTCTTAATCAGTAGTCAAAAAAGAAATGCAAGACAATTCAGTAAATGTCTTGAGATTAATGAAAACTAGAATACAACATGTCAAAACTTATGGGATACAGCTAAGGCGGTGCTGAGAGGAAAATTTATAGGCCTCAATGCTTACGTTGAAAAAAGAAGAAAGAGCTGAAATTGAAGACCTAACTACATACTTGGAGGAACTAGAAAATGGATAGCAAACTAATCCCAAAGTAAGCAGAAGGAAAGAAATAACAAAGATTAAAGCAGAAATAAATGAAATCGAGAGCAAAAAAATCAATAGAATCAACAAAATCAAAAGATGGTTCTTTCAGAAGTAAACAGACAAAGATACTATGAAAAAAAGAAAATTAGAGACCAATTCCTCTAATGAATATAGATGCAAAAATCCTCAATAAAATACTTGTTAACAAAATCGAAAAGCATATTAAAAGAATTATATACCACATTCAAGTGGGTTTTAGCTCAGGTATGCAAGTGTGGTTCATCACAAGAAGATCAATTAATGTAATAAATTGAAGAAGTATCACATGATCATCTCAATTGATGTAGAAAAGACATTTGACAAACTACTGCAGCCTTTCTTGATGAAAACACTCCAATAGGTAGGAATAGAAGGAAACTTTCTCAACATGATAAAGGACATACATGAAAAACCCACAGCTAACATCATACACAGCGGTGAAAGACTGAAAGCTTTCCTGCTGAGATCAGGAACAAGCTAAGGATGACCACTGTCTACACTGTTATTCAATATTGTGCTAGAAGTTCTAGCTAGAGCAATTAGGCAAGAAAAGGAAATAAAAGGTATCCAAATAGGAAAGGAAGAAGTAAAACCTTTGCTATTTACTGATGATACCCTATACCTAGAAAATTCCAGTAAATCCACAACAAAACTCCTAGAACTAACAGACGAGTTCAAAAAAGTGGCAGGATACAAAATTGATATGCAAAATCAGTAGTGTTTCTATATACTACTAATGAGCAATCTGAAGAGGAAGTCAGAAAAAAATTCCATTTATAATAGCAACTAAGCGAATCAAATATTTAGGAATTAATTAACCAAGGACATAAAATACCAGTATTCAGAAAACTATAAAAACAGTGTGAAAAGAAACTAAAGAAGACCTAAGTAAATGGAAGGACATTCTGTGTTCATGGATTGAAAGACTAAATATCGTCACTTGTACCCAAACTGATTTACAGATTCAATGAAATCCCAATAAAAATTCCATTAGCCCTTTTTACAGAAATAGAAAAACCAATTTTCAAATTTATTTGGAAGGGTAAAGGCCCCAAAAAGTGAAAAATATCTTTTAAAAAATAACAAAATTGGAGGACTTTCACTTCCTGACTTTAAAGCATATTACTTAGTTACAGTGGTAAAAACAGCATGGTACTGGCATAAAGATAGAGATATTGACCAATGGAACTGAAATGAGAATCAGAAATAGACCCTCACATCTACAGTCATGTGATTTTTGGCAAGGTTATCAAACCACTCAGCTGAGTCAGAACTGTTGATTAAATAGTGTTGGGACAACTGGATTTCCATATCCAAAATAAAGAAAGAGTAAGCCTATCTCACATCTTATACAAAAATTAACTCAAAATGCATCAGGACCTAAATATAAAAGCTACAACCATAAAGCTCCTAGAAGAAAATGTAGGGAAACATCTTCAAAATCTTGTGTTAGGTGTTGGGTTTCTTAAACCATACACCAAAAGCAAGAGCAATGAAAGAAAAAATAGATAAATGGGACCTCCTCAAAATTAAACACTTTTGTGCTGAACATAACTATTTATTAGGGAAATGCAGATCAAAACTACAATGAGATACCATTTCACACCTTACAGAATGACCATTATTTTAAAGGTGGAAAACTACAAGTGTGAAGAGGATGTGGAGAAATGGGAACCCTCCTTCACTGTTGTTGGGAACATAAAATGGTGCAGCCTCTGTTGAGGACAGTTTGGCAGTTCCTCAGGAAGCTAAATATAGAACTGCCATATTATCCAGCAGCTCCACTACTAGGAAAAAGAACTGAATGGTAACATATTATCATGAGTGTAACTAACACTGCTGATTTATAAATATGGTTGTGGCTGAAAGAGATAGTCTAGGGAGGTTAATGTCAATTGAAAGAAAGCTAGAGGATAATCTAGGGACTGAATAACGTAATGATTTCAGTGGCAGATGATGATAATGGTTAATAGTACAAATAACAGAATGTACCTCTATTACAAAATGTTAAGAATATGGAGATACATGGGAAAAATACAACTAATCAAATTTATGGACTATAGTTAATATTGTAATATTTTTATAACAATGGGAAAGAAGGTACTGTATTAATGCTAAAGATCAATAATGGAGGATAGAAGGGGATACAGGGTTTTTCCATTTGGATTAATGAAAATGTTCTGAAATGAACTGAGCTGATGACAGCACAGTTCTGTGTTGAAACTGAGAGCCACTGAGTATACACTTTGGATGGCTTGTACAAGGCCAGGGGCTGTATAACACAGTGAATCCCATGGTGAATGATAGACTGTTGTTAAAAGTACAGATATCAGAATGTTTTCTCATGAACTGTAATAATTATACAACACTAATACATAGTGTTAATAATTGGATGGTTTGGTTGGAAAAATACACCAAATATAAGCTGCGGACTATTGATAGCAGTAATATTATGGCATTCTTTCATTATTTGTAACAAATATGTCACAACAATGTAAGGTGTTGGTGGTAGGGCAATATATGAGAATCCTGCATAGTATGCACAATCCTTTTGTTAACTCACACCTTCTCAAATAAAAAAGAAAAGAACAAAAGAAGAGAAAACAATTATAGTTATTTAACTGTAATACATTTCAGTAAGTATCCAAGTAGGAATGTGATATAGTCTCAGAATCTAGCTATGACCGGAAGCATGTTCTTGCATATAACGGAAACTAGTAGTTTACAAATCTAGCTGATCACCAGAATATCTGAAAGGGATAGTGAGTGACCCAGGCACGTAGGTCCTGCGTCAGTCCAAGGGGGAAGCAAGAGACTTGAGAAACGTTTTATTACACTCTAAACCTTACATGAGCACAAGGCAGCAGTTGTCTGCCACTGGGGAAAGGGCCAGGAAACCCTCCTGCTCTCCCTCCCCTGCACTGAGTACAAGGCAGTGGGGATTTCCATTAGTGAGGGAAGGAAGACCTCTTCTCCTGCCTGCCTAATTCTTTCAGTCTCACCAAGTGCCAGGCAGTGACTTGTCTACCACTCAGCACAGAGTGGGAGTGTTGAGAGAGATACCCCCTTCACCCTAGACACGGGCTCATGGGGCTTGCTTCAGTCTGAGGGCAGATTAGAACTGAAGGAACCCCCACCCCTACTCCAATATTCTGGGCCTTTCACCAAACACTAAGCAACAGCAATTTACCATTGGAGAAGGGGCAGAAGTACTAGAGAGATCCCTTCTGTGGTGCAGGTATTCGTGGTCTGCTGGAATGTGAGTGTGGAACAGGAGAAATGAAAGAAACCCTCTGGCACTTGAGGCCTCATGCTAAGTACAAGAAAGTGGTAGTCATTACTGGAGGGATTTGAAGACCATGTGATACACTGAATGTGACTAAATCTCAGGCTACAGACTAGATTGACCCAACTCCCCATATTAACAGCCTGACAGAAGTGTTCCTATTTCTGGGCATAAATATGATTTACCTCTGTTTCTACTATTTGTTTATACTCATTATCTGGCATTTAATAAAAAATTACAAGACACACAAAAAAGCAAGAAATTATGACTCATCATCAAGAGATAAAATCAGCAATAGAACCAGATCCAGAGATGACCAGATTTTAGACAGGGACATTAAAATAGCCGTGATAATATATTAAAAGATCTAAGGGAAAAGCTGGAAAACATGCATGAACAGAAAGTGAATTTCAGCAGAGATGGGACCAATGTATTTTGGCCCCCTTCAGTAACAAATAGAGAACCTGTATAAAATGGTTATTAATATCTTAATTAAAATAATGTTCATTAGTTTCATCACAAGGGAAAATAGCTAGAGCAAAGATCATCTTCTAGGAAAATCTCTGTCTATGGTTAAAACTATTAATGAACATATACAGAGAAAGATTGGAAAGAAATATTTCAAAGTGTTTGTCTCTCAGTGGTAGTACTATTAGTAATGTTTATTTTCATATTTATGACTTTTTGTAATCTCTAAAATTTATGCACTCCAATGATTTCTAATTAGGGAAAAATGAATAAACTTTTCTATTTTATCATGATAGAGAGCTAAATGTATTCCTTAGGGAAATATGTCAACCACAACAGTATTCATAATTGTCTCTGTGATTTTTACCTAGCCTGCAGATATCTTGATCTCAGAAGAAAAATAAATTTTAGCATATATGTAATAAGGAAGTTGGACTGTTTTCAAGGTTTATTGAAAGTTAAGGAAAGAAAGGTTTCTTTTTTATTAGCCAATGTGCAGCAGGAAAGACAGCCTCCAAGAAAATGGCTTTGAGTGATTAAGCAAGAAGGAGGTTTTTTGGTAGCAATTTTATGAAATCTGGGGGACAAAACCACTTTGAGAAAAAATAGTAGATGTTCTGAGAACTGCGCAGTTTAAGCATTCTGGCATGGAAGTTCCATTGAAACAGGATAGCCAGTGGAATGAGCAGCCACAAAAGGGCCCCTCTGCACTTTTCTTGAGAGGGGGACAGATAGTTATTTCTTAGTAACTTAGCTCTAATTTAGGGCAAACTGGAGTACTCTAGTTGGAGTGAATGAGGCCTGGGGAAAAGCTCATGAGAAAAGAGAGTTCAAAGTTGTTTAAAAAAATGCAGTCTTTGAGGTTTTAATGTTAATTGATAAAGGTCACATTCATTTTTTGTCTGAGTCTGTTTATTCTAGTTTTTTTGTTCTTATCATTGTAGGTAATTAAACTGGAGAATAACATTTTCCCCAGTTTTAAGCTAATTTCAAAATTAGTTCATCAAAAAAAGGATATATAATATTTCAAACAAATGGGAAAGTACAGAGACCTGTGGAAACACCATTTCAATTTTAGCATTTTTCTGTTTTTAGTTCAGTTCTTTTTCTAAAGAAAGATGTTACATTTATAGCTCCCCACCCCGTTTAATACCCCTTCCTTAAGAGATAACTACTATCATGAATATGACTGTGTATATTTCCTTGCATGTTTGGATACTTTTTCTGTATATGTATAGGTCTATAAACAAGATATAGTATTGTTTTATATGTTTTTTTAAATTTTACATAATAGTTTCATGAAGTGTGCATCCTTTTACAATTTGTTTTTTTAATTCAAAATTATGTTTTAAAATGTTTTCAAGCTTTATTGAGGTATAATTTACATACAGTAAAATCCAGCCATTTTAAGTGTACACGTGGATGGCTTTTGGTCATTGACTTTCAGTCATGTAACCACCATCACAATCAAAACATAGAACATTTCCATCACTCTAAAAATCTTTCTCCTGTGCCTTTGCAGCTCAGCCTTTTCCCTGACCCTCACTCCAGGCAGCCACTGATTTTCTTTGTCATTACATTTTTGCCTTGTCTAGAATTTCATATAAATGGACTTATACGGTACATAGTCTTTTGTTTTCGACTTCTTTTGTTTACTTTACTTTCACTTAGCATAGTATTTTTTATATTCATCAATATAGTACATTTAATATTTAATTCCTTTTTATTGATAAATAGCATTCCATATTGTGATTATGCCACAATTTGTTTATACATTCACCATTTGATAGACATTTGGGTTGTTCTAGTTATGGACTGTTATAAATACTGCTCTAGACACTTGCATACAAGTCTGTGTGTGAACATATGTTTGCATTTTTTTGGGTAAATACTTAGAAGTGAGATTTCTGGGTTGTATAGTAAGTGCATATTCGGCTTTAAAAGATAATGTCATATGCACATATATGCATATATATCTATATCATTTTACAAATATTGGTTTGTATTGTGAAAAATTTGATTTTTATGCACAATAAAAAATAAAAATAAAAAGATAATGTCATACTATTTTCCAAAGTGGCCAAACTAACATTATCTTTAAGATTTATGTCTATTAATACAAGTATCTTGTTCATTTTAATTGTTTTCTTCCATTATATTAATAAACCATCATTTATTAATCCATTCTCTACTTCATTATTACAAATAATATTACTATGGGCATATTTATAAATTGTTTCCCTGTGCATATCTACAAGAGTTTTACTATAGTGGACATTTACCATAGGGATTGCTGGATTATCTTCAGTTTTAATAGTATTGCCAAATTGTTTTATAAAAAGGTTGAACATTTAATTTTTAAAGTTACTATACCTTCTGAATTATTGTAAAATTAATATTAATCCTTTCTGTAGAGTTCTCTTGTGAGTAGACATTTGGTTCTCTATATATCAATATTTCCCAAACTATTACAGACCTATTTTTTTCTTTTTCTTTTCTTTCCTTTTAAACAGGAGATTCATATGGGACATTGTGTGAATCTCACTGATGAGGCTGTGGAAGCTGTCCTTACTTGCTGTCCACAGATACGTATTTTACTCTTCCATGGATGCCCCCTGATAACAGGTTAGTCTGATAAAATGCTTGGGTTCTAATCCTGGCTTTACCTTTTACTGGGTGACCTTGAGTAAATTACTTAACCCATTCCATTATTCAGTTTCCTCATCTATAAAATGGGCATTATGATAGTATCTACCTCATAGGCTTGGTCATCATGATTGTATGGCAGCTGTTTATATGATGCCTAGAACATAGTAAGGGATCAATAACTGTTAATCATGATGATGGAGATGCTGTGGTGGCAGGTGCTCATCAACGGCTGTGATGAGGATGATGGTGGTGGTATGATTTTTAAACATGTTGTTTTGTGAAGACCATAGGAAATTTGAAGTTTAAAATATTACATATAGCAAATATGCTGAATGACCTGTTAATGGTTATTACATCAAGCTGTAGTCATTGAGAGAGTAATTTGGACTCTTGGGCTGATGTGGTCCTTCACTGAAGAACAACAAAGTAGTCACAGCCGGTTTGGCCTATATAGGAACCATGAAATAGTATATTACCCTGGCCCCAAAACCACCATACCTCATCCCTTTCCCATTACCCTTATAATGGTTCCCATACCATACTCTAACCCGGATCTCACTGGTAAATCAGTGTTTATGCCCAGTCCATTTGGCTCATCTCTCTAATTGCAGTCCCACACAGTTATTCTCTAAGTCAGATTGCCATCATGGAAGTCCTCTGGACAATTTCTCTGCGTTCATTCCTTCTCTTATATTTGGACTTAGAGTTGAAATCAAGCCTCCAGCCTTGGACTATATTGGATATTGGTGACAATTTCACTAAATCTTGTTTTAGGCAAAGATATTTCTCAAGAAACTAGAGCCAAAAGGACACATAAGAAACATGAAACAGAAGTTACCTCTAGGGAAAGTTGTAGTGAGACAAGAGTGGGAAAAAGAGTTTTCACTGTTGTATCAGTTTTCTAGCGGGCCCATACCAGTTACCACAAACTGGGTGGCTTACACCAAGAAAAATACCTCACAGCTTTAGAGGCTAGAATCCAAAATCAAGGTGTCGTCAGGATTGGTTCCTCTGGGAGGTTCTGAGGGAGAAACTGTTCCACGAATCTTTTCTTCTATTTTGATGGTTGCTCGGTGTTCTCTAGTTTTTCTCCATCACACCAGTTCTTCAGGTAGCCGTCACCTGTGTGTGTTCACAGGGCCTTTACTCCAGTTCTTCAGGTAGCCGTCACCTGTGTGTGTTCACAGGGCCTTCACTCCAGTTCTTCACGTAGCCGTCATCTGTGTGTTCACAGGGCCTTCACTCCAGTTCTTCACGTAGCCGTCATCTGTGTGTTCACAGGGCCTTCACTCCAGTTCTTCA
>JAQZBX010110882.1:0-10333 GCA_029593785.1 Cabassous unicinctus
GGGAAAGTACACAAATATAAGATATGGACAATAGTTAATAGTAATATTTTGATGATGCACTTTCATTATCTGTAACAAATGTTCCATCACAATGAAAGGTATTGGTGATGAGGTGATGATGTATGGAGACCTGTATGCTATGTATGTTTGTTTTGTAAGTTCACAACTTTTACAATACACTTATTGTTTGTGTGTTCAGGCATGACATACTACAATAAAAAAATTTTAAATTAAAAAAAGAAAGAAAACGTCTGAATGGGAAGATAGAAATGGCCAAATGCAGAGTGATGCAGTGTTTTCCAGAAGGATCTCTTCATTTTTCTCATTTTATTATGAATAATTTAATACATACAAAATAATAAAACTAACATATGTGAGTTATGAAGCAGAATAATAGAAAGAAAGCCTGTGAAAACACCATTAAGAATGAAAATGATATGCCTTGTTTCCACTTCCCTGCTCCTCTCAGAGGCAACTGCTATCCTTCCCTTTTTTTCTTCACAGTGTTAACTCTTGTGTATATATTCTGAAACAACATATTGCTTAGTTTTGCTTCCTTTGGGGCTTCATGAAAATATGTTATACAATATATATGTAATAGCATAACAGAAATTATATTTGGTGCCTTGTAATCCTGCCTGGTTTAGTTGTAACTTTCCTTTGAGCGCCCCCCTCAGTCAGCCCTGACCGCAGCAATTGCTACTGGCAGGGCCTGTAGCTCTGTGAATGGTAAGAGGCACCTTAGTTTCTCCCAACAGCCCCTGCCGCTTCTTCTCCAAAGGGTCTGGCTCCGTATACGGTTTTGATGATAAGAGCTGCCCTTAGCTTCTCCAAATGGCCCCCGAGGCTGCTTCTCTGCTTGACCCCTTACCCGTTTGCTCTGCATAATTTACTGGCAAGGCCTATGTCTCCATATGGCGTGTACGATAAGAAGCTGCCCCTCAGCTTCTCCAAATGGCCCTTGCTGCTCCTGCATTTCCAGCCATATGGCTAGAAAAAAACTATAAAATTTGAATCTTCCAATCCCCGGCATCCACTGAAAAACGGTGCCCCTCCACTCTGGGTCACAAGAAAGGAAAGAGCCAGCAACCCACAGTCGTTTCTTCCGTGCCTCCTCCACGGACCTTCGCAGGAGCCTCCACTAGGTAAACCAGGGCCTCTCTGCCACCCTCACTCTCCTTTATTCCCCTCTAGGGTTTTTGATCTAAACAAAGCTTTCGTTTCCTGCATTCTCGGAGGCTGACCGGAGGTATTTGAGCCTCCTCAGCCGAAGGACTTCGACATAACTTTCAAAGCAATATATTCCTCTGCGACTTGCTCTTTTCATTCAACATGTGTTTCTAAGATTTATTCTTGTGTATGGCTGCTGTTTTGTCACTTTTGCTGTCGCGTAGTATTCCACTATGAGCAATCTGCGGGTGTTTGGATTGTTTGCAGGCTTTCTCTGTTATGAGCAACGCTACCCTGAATATAAACATTTCTGGGTGTCTTTCTGGTGATTCTTTTACTTGGAGTGTTCAATATGGCAATCACTACCCACATGTGGCTACTGAGCTATTGAGTGCTTCAAATGTGGCTGGCCTAAATTGAGATGTGCATTAAGTGTAAAATATACCCTAGACTTTTAAAATGTAGTGCAAAATATGTGTAATATCTAATTCACATGTTTATACTAATTACATGTTGAAATGATATTTTGGGTATAAATAAAATGTATTATTAAAAGTAAGTTCACCTGTTTTTTGCTAGGTTGCTTTTTTAAAAAACTATTTTTAATGTGGTTCTTGGAAAATTTAAAACCACATATATGTATTGCATTCAATTTCTATTGGAAAGCACGGCTTTAGGGAATAGCTAAGTTATTTTGAATTAAAGGGCTAGGTTCATAAGCTTTACATAATAATGCCAATTGTACTTTCCAATGTTTGTACAAATTTGAATTCTCATCATTAGTGCATACTCCCCATTGCGCCACATTCTTGTCATACTTGGTACCATCAGAATTTTAAGTTTTAATCATATTAATGATTATAAATGACATTTCTTTATCTTATCTTGCAATTCTCTAATTACTATTTGGAAAAATTATTTTTCCCACCTATTAGGAATTTGTTTTTCTTCTGGCTAATGCTTGTTAATATCTCTTGGACATTTTTATGTGGCTCTGTTTACCTTTTCCTTGTTGATTTTCTGAAGGGTTTTTAAAAAATATAATCTTTGTTCTAATTCTTCCTACCATTCGGGGCTTGTATTTTCATTTTTAAAATAGAATCTTTTGATGACTAAAAGTTCTTCATGCTAATGCAGTTATTAATTTTTTTCAATCTGGTGAAATATTCTTTTATGATCAGCCATTATTTCTCTACTCTGAAGCCATGGAGATATACTTCAAAGTTTTGCCTTTTACATTTAAGTCTTCAATCCATTAGGTACTGATTTGTGTATGTGTGTTATGAGCTTAGAAGTCAAATTTCAATTTTTCCACATAGATAACCAATTTCCCAATAACACTTATTGTTTATTCCAGATTTGTGATAAATCCTTTCCTTGCTAGGTCAGGGTCCCTTAATTATGATTATCTAGGCTATTCTTGGCCTTTGGTCAATCACAGGGATTTTAAAATCAGCTTATTGAATTAAAAAAAAGCTTCTTGTGAGTTTGATGAAATTGCATTCAAGCTATAGGCCAATGTAGGGATAATTTATGTCTTCATATTTAGCCTTGCAATACAATATCATTGTATATCATTGATCTAAATGTTCTTCTTTAATGTCTTTCATTCAAGTTTTATAATTTTGTCAACAAATGATTTGCTCATTTTTTGTTAGTTGTAATCTTAGGAAAATATATGTATATTATCTTATCTTTGTTAATATATAAGGTATCTTCTTCCAATTACATTTCCTAATTGTTCTTGGTGCAATTAATTTTAGATTGGTTTTATATCTAATTATATTTCTAAACTTTTATTAACTCTAATATTTTGTCTATAGAGTAATTTTGATTTTCAGTATAGACAATTATATCTTTCTTAAATAATGAGATTTTACATCTTCCACACCAAGTTTACTTTTTATTCTTACTTGAGATCATTCAGAGTTTCAATGTGTTTAATAGAAAATGTTGAGTGGTGAATATTTTTCACTATTTTTCATCTTTAAAAGGTAGTTCCACTATTTGAATTTCCAGTGGGTCATGGTGGAACACCTCTAATTAGACAGAGAAATGTTCAGTCTTTTATAAGTTTCCTAGAAATTGTTATTATAAATGGATGTTAAATCTTATCAAAAGTTGTTTTTTTTCTGTATCCTTAATATGATCATTTGGTTTTCCTTTTTTACTCTGTTAACGTAGTAAATCCATTAGTAGGTTTTCCACTGCTGTATCAGTCTTGTATCCCTATGATAAATCCAATTTAGTCAGGATATGATATCATTTTCAAATGCTGCTGAATGCAATTGGCTGTTACTTTGTGATTTTTGCATCTGTATCCATTCCTTATCCTAATAACCTATCAACTGCATTTGATGCATTTTGTCTTTCTGATGTTCTTTCAGCATGCTAGATGGCTCTTTCTCAGGATCCATTGCTAGTTTCTCCTTAGCATCCCAACTCTAATTGTGGGTAACCCCTGGACCTATTCTCTTTTCTATCTACACCCACCCCTTGGTGATCTCCTCCAGTCCCATGGCTTTAAAAGCCATCTGTATACTCATGAATCTCCAGCCGACTCCTCTGAACTCTAGACTCATACATCCAACTACTTCTGTGATATGTCTCCTGGATGTCTAATTGACATCTAAAAGATTATATGTCTGAAATTGAGCTTCTGCTCCTCCCACAACCTTCCCTTTTTAGGAAGTGGCAGTCTCATCCTTCCAGCTACATAGACCAAACACTCTTGGAGTCTTGTGTGATTCTAACATCTCCCATCAGTCTGTCAACAAATCCTCTTGCTGCTACCTTAGAACAAATCCAAATGTGGCCATTTCTCATCAATTTGACTGCTGCCTTTGAACCACTGTGATTTTTCACTTATTGTAATAGCCTCCCATCTTGTCTCCTTGTATCTCTTTTGGCTCCTTTAGGTCTATTCATAGCATAGAAATGAGAGTGATACTTTTGAAATTTAAACCAGATCAAATACACTTCCAATATTGCCCTTTCAATTTCTGGTAAAAGCAAACTTACAATAACTAAGAGGTCCTGCCTGACTTGGCATCCCTTAAATCTCTGACATTATGTTTCTGGTTCACTTTCCCCAGGTTCACTCTGTCCCTGTCTCCCACCACTCTGGTCCATTTTATTTTTATTTTATTATTTTTTGAGGTACTAGGGACCATGGATTGAACCTGGGACCTCATATGCGGGAAGCCAATACTCAACCATTGAGCCATATTGTATTCCGTTAGTTGGTTTTCTCATTTGTTTTGCTTGTTGTTTATTTCAGGAGGCACTGGGAACTGAACTGGTACCTCCCATATGAGAGGCAAGGACTCAACCATTTGAGCCACATTCGCTCCCTTTGGTCCATTTTGATGGAACAGTCTAGTCATACATCTACTGCAGGCTCTTATGTGCCTCTAATGTATTTTTTCTGTATATTTTAATATTATTATTTTTAAATAATTTAGATTATATAAATATTACATGAAAATATAGGGTATTCTCATATGCCCCACTCCCTACCCCTCCAACACTTTCCACGTTAGCAACATCCTTCATTAGTGTGGTACATTTGTTACAATTGATGAACACATATTGGAACACTGCCAATAAGCATGGGTTATAGCTCACATTAGAGGTTATACTCTGTCCCACATAATTTTGTAAGTTATGATAAAATATATAATGGTCAGTATCCATCATTGCAACATAATTCAGCACAATTCCAATGTCCTGAAATTGCCCCCATATTACACATGTTTTTCCCTCTCCCTCCCCTCAGAACCTCTGGTGGCCACTGCCTCCACATCAATGATAAAAGTTCTTCCATTCCTAGAATAACAATAAGTCTATAGTAGAATACCAGTAAGTCTACTTTAGTCCATCATTCTTTCCCCAATCCTGAGGATTCTGGAATGGTGATGCCCACTCTGCCTCTAATTGAGAGAGGGCTTAGATCCTATGGGACAGATGTATTGAGCTATATTGCTTGTAGTTGCAGACTCTTTCTGTTCATTGGAATTGGTTGGTGTAGTCCATCATCATCACTTTGTTAGTTATCCTGGATGAGTCCAATGAACTAGAGAGTAGGTGTTGCAACTCTGTTGAGATTCAAGTCCCAACTGGCACATGGACAGCCCAAAGATTTAAGTCTCTTGGACATATATCTGTCAAGTGTAGTACTAATGATAGGTTCATATAGAAGGGGCAGAAGAGCCATGTGTAGGGAAACCACAACTGAATCCAACCCTGTCAAACTGGGGAGTGTAAATTCCAAAGTGAGGCCAACTGGCAGAGCACCAAACTCCTGAGTAGTCTGCCCTGCCTATAGTGTCTGAATGTCTCTACATCTTTCAGGAGCCCTGCTATTTGAGGCAATATTTTCTGTGGCAGCCAATGATATCCTGCTGATAAATGCATGAGCATAACCTCTGGAATGAACTCCTGACTCACTTTGAAATCTCTTAGCCATAAAAACTCATTTTGGTCAAGGTCTTTCCCCCTTTTGGTCAAAGTCTTTTTCCAGATGCATTGCTAGTTGGTGCTTGGTAATAATCCCTTGGTGCCAGGGAGGCTTAGCTCCAGGAGTCATGTCTCATGCCGGGGGGAAGGTAATGCATTTATATGCTGAGTTTGGTTTAGAAAGAGGCCACATTTGAGCAACAAAGAGGATCCCAGTGGGTAACTCTTAGACAACATATAATATTAAGCTAATTTTCAATTTCAAAAGAAAAGGTTCATAAGTACAGTCATCAAATATCAAGGACCCATTGCAATGGTCAATTCTCCTTCACTAGGCACTGCCCTTGTACTCAGGAGATTCTTGCTGTCCCATTAGAGAATGTAGCAGAACTCCTTTGGATGGGAATTATATATTCTTTTGGTTATTGTGTGCATTTCTACCCACTGTGACAATGTCCCATAAACACTTGAACACATTCATATGCCTTAGCAGCTTGCCCTAGGTGAATCTCCTCCCATGCATCCCCCATCACTGCCACCCCACACCAATGATCCTCTCATGCCACAGTTGTGACCCTTCCATGTTCCAAAACCTCTTCATAACTGAATCCAACAAAAAACCAAATGAAATTAATGAGAAAATGAAATAATGATAGTTTTAATTATAACAATAGAAAAAACTGAAAATATTTGAAATAACAAAAAAATAATTTTTAGACATTATATCTTTCACCACTGTAAGATCTGTTGTATTATATGTACAGTGACATTTTCTTCTGTTTATTCTCCCAGTATCTTATTTTTTAAATTTTATCTGCAGAGAAGCTTTAGGTTACAGAAAAGTCATGTACAGAACATAGGGGATTCCCATATACCCAATAATCACCCCCTTTTGCCCTCTCCCCTATTAGCATTTTCATTTTACATGTGGATGGTACATTTGTTACAATTGATATATAAATATTGAAGCATTGCTAATCATGGTCAATGACTTACATTACGGTTTACACTTTGGACCATACCCTTTTATAAATTTTGACAAAATTTAAAATTGCCTATATCCATTATTGCAAGATCAGGCAGAACAATTTTAATGCCCTAAAAATACCCTCTGTCCCATCTATTCTGTTTTTCCCTTCTCCTCCCCTCAGGACCTGTGGTAACCACTGTTTCACTTTTTGAAGAATAAGATTCATATTACTTGCAATACTATTGAGGGCTTGACATATTGCTCTGTTTTCTTTTATTATGCATCACCTATGTTCTCGAGAAACTCTTGATGCCTTATTTGAGGACATAGCAGGACTCCCAAAGATGGGAGTTTAGTATTTTCTTGTTTATTGTGTGGGCTTCCACCCACTGATATAACACATAAGTTGAGCACTTACATATTCCATAGAAACCTGCCCCAGGTGTGACCTCTCCTGTATGACCCCACAACCAACACCCTACATCAGGAAATTGTCCCCTGCTATGTTTGCCAAAATAACATTCCTAATGTTGTAGATTTAACCACAGACTGACAAATCCCCAGAGTTCACCTGCCCCTTCTCCTGACCCTCCTCTCACTTCCATGGATAGTCCAACCCAATTCCCCCCCACACTATGCCCCTCACAGACCAGCACCACCAAAACCAATAGCATCACTACACCACTGCCATGCCCATCAACTGCACAACTACACTCTTCCAACTTTTAAATTTTGCTCATATTGGCATTGATTCACAACCCTCTACTCCCTTTCTGTCTCTGAAAACCTATCTTCTAGACTCTAGCTTTGTAAGTGTGCTTAATTTGCTTAATTTACATCAGTGAGGTCATGTAATATTTGTCCGTTAGTGCCTGGCTTGCCTCACTCAACAGAAGGTCTTCAAGATTTATCCATGTTATCCTGTGTGTGAATGCTGCATTCCTTCTTACAGGTGAGTAATATTCCTTTGTATGTATATACCACAGTTTGCTTAACGACTCATCTGTTGACGGACATTTGGGTTGTTTCTGACTTTTGGCAAGAGTGAATAATGCCATTATGAACACAGATATGCCTATATTTGTTTTTGTTCCTGCTTTCAATTCTTATGGATTGAGAAGGAAATCAAAGAAGACCTAAATAAATGGAAGAATATTACCTGTTCATGGATAGGAAGACCAAACATCATTAAGATGTCTTTCCTACCCAAACTGATTTACAGATTTATCACAATCCCAACAATTCTTATGATCCAGTGAGACTGCTGGATCATATGGCTGTTCTATATTTAGCTTCCTGAGGATTCATGAAACTGTCTTCCTCAATGGATGCACCATTCTACAATCCCACCAGTTGTGGATAGGGGTTCCCTTTCCTCCACATCCTCTCCAACACTTATAGTCCTCTGTTTTTTAAATAGCCACCAGTCTAATGGGTGTAAGATGATAACTCATTGTAGTTTTGATTTGCATTTCCCTAATAGCTAGTGATGTTGAGCATATTTTCATATGCTTTTTAGCCATTTGTGCTTCTTCTTTGGAGAGGTGTCTATTCAAGTCACTTGCCTACTTTTTAAATGGGTTCTCTATCTTTTTATTTTTGGGATGTAGTATTTCTTTATATATGCTGGATATTTGGCCCCAATTGGATAGATGTTTACCAAATATTTTCTCCCTGTGAGTTGTCTGCAATTTCTCTTACTTGACAAACTCCTTTGATGTGGAAAAGTTTTTAATTTTGAGGAGGTCTCATTTATCTATTTTTTCATTCATTGCTCATGCTTTGGGTGTAAATTCATGAAACCATTTCATACTGCAAGATCTTGTAGATGTTTCCCTACATTATCCTCCAAGGTCTTTATGGTCTTGCTCTTATACTTAAATCATTGATCCATCTTGAGTTAACTTTTGTATAAGATGTGAGATGCTGTTCCTCTCTCATTCTTTTGATTATGGATATCCAGTTCTCTAAGCACCATTTGTTGAAGAGGCCATTCTCTCCCAGATAAGTGGGCTTGGTGGACTTGTTGAATATCATTTGACTATATATGTGAAGACATATATAAGAACTCTCAGTTCTGTTCCATTTGTCAGTATGTCTATCCTTGTGCCAATACCATGAAGTTTTGAGCATGTAGCTTTGTAGTATGTTTTAAAGACAGATAATGTTATACCTCTGATTTCATTTTTCTTTTTAAATATGTCTTTTTCTATTCAGAGCCTCTTGCCTTTCCAAATAAATTTCATAATTATCTTTTCCAATTTAGTAAAAAAAAAATGCTTTTGTAATTTTTTTGGGATTGTGATAAATCTGTAAATCAGTTTGGGTAGGAAAGACATCTTAATGATGTTTGGCCTTCCTATCCATGAACAGGTAATATTCTTCAATTTATTTAGGTCTTCTTTGATTTCCTTTAACAGTGTTGTGTAGTTTTCTGCATACAAGTCTTTTACATCTTTAGTTAAATTTATTCCTAGGTTTTTTATTCTTTTAGCTGCTGTTTTAAATGGAATTTTTTTCTAAATTTCTTCTTCAGATAGCTCAGTAGTGGTGTACTGAAATGCTACCAAATTTTGCACATTAATCTTATAACCTTCTACTTTACTGAACTCATTTATAAGCTCTAGAAGCTTTGTTGTAGATTTCTCAGGGCTTTCTATGTATAGGATCATGTCATCAGGAAATAGAGAAATTTCCTCTCCAATTTGGATGACTTTTATATCTTTTTCTTGCCTAAATGCTCAAGCAAGTACTTCTAACACAATGTTAAATAAGAGTAGTGATGGTGGGATCCTTGTCTTGTTCCAGATTTTAGAGGGAAAGCTTTTAGGATTTCACCATTGAATATGATGTTAGTTGTGTGTATTTCATATGTACCCTTTATCATCATGTTGAGGAAGTTTCTTTCCTATTCCTATTTTTGAAGTGTTTTAATCACAAAAGGGTGCTTTATTTTGTCAAATGCATTTTCTGCATCTATAGGGATGATTGTGTGATTTTTTTTCTTTTCCTCTATTAATATGGTGTATTATATTGATTGATTTTCTTATGTTGAACCATCCTTGCATACCAGGAATGAAATGCACTTCATCATGGTGTATAATTCATTTGATATTTTGTTGAATATGGTTACCAAGTATTTTGTTGAGGATTTTAGCAGCTGGATTCATTAGAGATATTGGTCTATAGTTTTCCTTCCTTGTGGCATCTTTATTTGGCTTTGGTATTAGGGTGATGTTGGCATTGTAGAATGAGTTAGGTGATGTTCCCTTCACTTCTACGTTTGGAAGAGTTTAAGCAGGACTGGTGTTAGTTCTTTCCAGAATGTTTGGTAGAATTCACCTATAAGGCTGTCTGGTGCTGGGCTCTTCTTTGTTGAGAGGTTTTTGATGACTAATTCCATCTCATTACTTGTGATTTGTCTGTTTAGTTCATCAGGTTCTTCTTTCATCAATATAGGCTGCTTGTGTCTTTCTAGGAATTTGTCCATTTCCTCTAAATTATCCATCAATGTTAGCATACAATTTTTCAAAGTATCCTCTTATGACACTATTAATTTCTGTGGGGTCACTATTGATATCCCCTTCCTCATTTCTTATTTTATGCATTTGCATGTTCTCTCTCTTTTTCTTTGTTAGTCTATCTAAGGGTTTGTCAATTTTATTAATCTTCTCTTTGAAACAGCTTTTGGTTTTATTTATTTTTTCTAGTGCTTTTTTATTTTCAATTTCATGC
>JAQZBX010110883.1:0-10333 GCA_029593785.1 Cabassous unicinctus
GATAGGGTGAATGTTAGGGATAGGGATAGGTTTAGTGTAAGGTTTAGGGTTAGGTTTAGGGTTAGGCTTAGATCTAGGGTTAGGACTAGGGACAGGGTTAGGGTAAGGGGAAGGGTTAGGGCTAGGGCTTGGGTTAGGATTAGGGTTAGTGTAGGGCTGGGTTTTGGGTTAGGGCTAGGGTTAGGGCTAGGGCTAGGCCTAGGGATATGTTTAGGGTTAGGGATAGGGTGAATGTTAGGGTTAGGGATAGGGTTAGTGTAAGGTTTAGGGTTAGGATTTGGGTTAGGGTTAGGGTGTTTTAGGGCTATTGTTAGGGCTAGGACTAGGACTAGGGCAAGGGTTAGTGGTAGAGTAAGGGTTAGGTTTAAGACTAGGTTTAGGTTTAGGGTTAGGGTTAGGGTTAAGGTTAGGTATTGGGATAGGTTTATGGTTAGAGAGAGGGTTAGGGTTAGGTTTAGGGCTCGAGTTAGGGTTAGGTTTAACATTAGGTTAGGGCTAGGGTTAAGGTTAGGGTTTGGGTTAGGGTTAGGGCTAGGGTTAGGTTTAGGGTTAGGGTTAGGGTTAAGTTTAGGGTTAGGTCTAGGGTTAGGGCCAGGACTAGGGCTAATCCCAGGTATAGGGTTAGGGTTAGGGTTAGGGTTAAAGCTAAGTTTAGGGTTAGGGTTAGGGATATGGTTAGGGTTAGTTTTAGTGTTACGGTTAGTTTTAGGGTTAGGTGTTGGCTTAGAATGATGGTTAGGTTTACGGTTATGGTTAGGGCTAGGGTTAAGGCTAGGGTTAGGGTTAGGGTTAGGGTTAGGTTCAGGTTTAGGCCTATGTTTAGGGTTCGGTTGATGGATAGGCTTAGGGTTAGGTCTAGAGTTGGTGTTAGTTTTTGTGCTAGGGTTAGGTTTAGGGTTAGCTTTGGGGTTCGGTTTAGGGTTAGGGCTAGGCTTAGTGCTAGGACGAGATCTAGGGCTAGGGCTAAGTTTAGGGTTAGTGTTATGGTTAGGGTTAGGGCTAGTGTTAGGGTTAGGGTTAGGGCTAGTGTTAGGGTTTGGTTTAGGGTTAGGTTGAGGGTTAGGTTTAGGTGTAGCATTAGGGTGAAAGATTAGGGTTAGGGTTAGTGTTAGGGCTAGGTTTAGGGTTAGGTTTAGGGCTATGTCTAGGGATTAGGCTAGGGCTAGGGATAGGGATAAGTTTAGGGTTATGGTTAGTTTTAATGTTGGGGTTATGGATAGGGTTATGGTAAGGTTTAGGTTTAGGGTTAGGTTTAGGGTTAGGGTTAGGGCTAGCGTTCGAGCAAGGGTTAAGGTTAGGGATAGGGTTAGGGTAAGGTTAAGTGTTAGGGTTAGGGTAAGGGCTGGGGTTTAGGTTAGGGCTACAATTAAGCTTAGGTTTAGGGTAGGGCTATGTTTTTATTTAGGTTGAGGGTTAGGGATAGGGTTTGGGCTAGGGCTATGTCTAGGGTTAGGTTTAGCGTTCGGGATAGGGTTAATGTTAGGTTTGGGGATAGGGTTAGGGTAAGGTTAAGTTTAGGGTTGGGTTAGGGTTAGGGTTAGAATTAGGGCTGGTGTTCGGTTTAGGGTTATTGCTAGGGTTAGGGTGAGGGTTGGGCTACATCCAGGATTAGGGCTATGCTTAGGTGTACAATTAGCATGAGGGTTAGGGTTAGGTTTAGGGTTGGGTTTAGGGCTCGGTTTAGGGTTAGGGTTATGGTTATGGTTACGGCTAGGGTTAGGGTTAGGTTAGGGCTGGGGTTAGGGTTAGTGATAGGGTTAGGGCTAGTGTTATGGTTAGGGTTAGGGCTAGGATTAGGGTTAGGTTTAGGTTACGGTTAGGGTTAGGGTTAGGTTTACGGTTAGGGTTTGGGCTAGGTTTCAGGTGAGGGTTTGTGCTACGGCCAGGATTAGGGCTGGGTTTAGGTGTAGTGTTAGGATTAGTTTTAGGTTTATAGTTATGGTTAGGTTAAGGGCTAGGGTTAGTTTTAGGTTTAAGTTTAGGTTTAGGGCTGGGTTTAGGATAAGGGTTAGGGTTAGGGTTAGGATTAGGGTTAGGGCTAGAGTTAGGATTAGGTTTAGGGCTAGGGTTCATTTTATGTTTATGGTTTGGGTTAAGTTTAGCTTTAGGGCTAGGTTTAGGGCTAGGACTAGGGCGTGGGGCTAGGTCTAGGGCTTGGGTTAGGGTTAGGTTTAAGGTTAGGGTTAGGGTTAGGGTTAGATCTAGTGTTAGGGTTAGGGTTAGGGCTAGTTTTAGTGTTAGGTTTAGGATTAGGTTGAGGTTTAGGGTTAGGTATATGGTTACGATGAAGGTTAGGGTTATTGTTAGGGTTATTGATAGGGTTAGGGTAAGTTTTAGGGTAGTGTTAGAGATAGGGTTAGGGTTAGGGTTAGGGTTAGGTTCAGTGTAAGGATTAGGGCCAGGGTTACGTTTAGGGTTATGGTTAGTGTAAGGGTTAGTTTTAGGTTTTTTGTAAGGGTTTGGGTTAGAGCTAGGGCTGGGTTAGGGTTAGGGCTGGTTTAGGGTTATGGTAAGGAATACGTCTAGGTTTAGGGTTAGGTTTAGGGTTAAGGTTAAGGCAAGGCTTATGGCGAGGGTTAGGGTTAGAGCTATGGTTAGGTTTAGGTTTAAGTTTAGGCTTAGGGCTAAGTTTAGTTGTAGGGATAGAGCTTTGGCTAGGTCTAGCGTTAGGGTTTTGGTTAGGGTTCAGACTAGGTTTAGGGTTAGGGTAAGGGCTAGGTTTAGTGTTAAGGTTAGGTTTAGACTTACAGTTAGGGTTAGGTGTAGGGGTAGGATGAGGGTTAGTTATAGGACTAGGGCTAAGACTAGGTCTAGGTTTGGGATTAGGGTTAGGGTTAGGGCTAGGTTTAGAGTTAAGGTGAGAGCAAGGTTAGGGTTTGGGTTAGGGTTAGGGTTAGGGTTAGGGTTAGGGTTAGGTTTAAGGTTAGGGTTAGGCTTTGGGGTAGGGTTAGGATGAGGTTTAGGGTTAGGGATAAGGTTAGGACTAGGGTTAGGTTTAGGTTTAGGGTTAGGGATATGGTTAGGGCTAGGGATATGGCTAGTGTTAGGTTAGAGTTAGGGTTAGGGCAAGGGTTAGAGTAAGGTTTAGGGTTTGGTTTTCGGTTAGGTTTAGGCATAGGGTTAGGATGAAGGTTAGGGTTAGTGTTAAGGTAAGGGCTAGGTTTAGGGTTAGTTCTAGGATTTAGGCTAAGGCTAGGATAAGGGTTAGGTTTAGGGTTAGTATTAGGGTTAATTTTAGGGTTAGGGATAGGTTTAGGTTAAGGTTTATGGTTAGGGTTAGGGTAAGGGTTAGGGATAGGTTTAGGGTAAAATTTAGGGTTAGGGTTAGGATTAGGGTTAGGTTTAGTCTTAGGTCTAGTGTTAGGCCTAGGACTAGGGCTAGAAATAGGGCTTGGATTAAGGTTAAGTTTAAGGTTAGGGTTAGGGTTATGATAAGGGCTAGGGTTATGGCTATGGTTAGGGCTGGGTTTAGGTTTAGGGTTAGAGTTAGGGATTTGGTTAGGGTTAGGGTTGGGGTTAGTTTTAGGGTTAGGGCTAGGGTTAGGATTAGCGTTAGTGTTAGGGCTAGATTTAGGGTTAGGTTTACGTTTAGTGTTGTGGTTAGTGTTAGGGCTTGGGTTAGGGTTAGGGTTAAGGCTGGGTTAGGTTTAGGGTTAGGGTTAGGGTTAGTGTTAGGTTTAGGTGTAGGCTTAGGATGAGGAATAGGGTTAGGGTCAGTGTTTGGTCTAGGGTTAGGTTTAGGTTTAGGTTTAGGTTTATGTGAAGGGTTAGTATGAGGGTTAGGGTTAGGTTTACATTTAGGTCTAGGGTTTAAGCTAGGGCTAGGGATAGGGATAGGTTTAGGGTTAGTGTTAGGGTTAATATTAGGTTTAGGTAAGGGTTAGGGAAAGGTTAAGGGTTAGGGTAAGGCCTATGGTTAGGGTTCGGGTTAGGTTTAGGTTTAGTGTAGGAGTAGGATGAGCATTAGGGTTAGGGTTAGGTTTAGCGCTAAGGTTATGGTTATGTTTAGGGTTAGGGATAGGTTTAGGTGTAGGGTTAAGATGAGGGCTAGGGTTAGGGTTAGGGTTAGGCCTAAGTTTAGAGTTAGGTTTAGCATTAGGGCTACGTTTAGGGCTCAGGATTGGGCTAGGGATAGGTTTAGGGTTAGGGATAGGGTTAATGTTAAGCTTAGGGATAGAGTTAGGACAAGGTTTATGGTTAGGGTTAGGGTTAGTGTCAGGGTTTGGGCTAGGTTTAGCATTAGGTTTATGGTTAGGGTTAGGGTATGGGTTGCGGTTGGGTTTAGGGCTAGGGTTAGAGTGAGTGTTTGGGCTAAAGCCAGGGTTAATTCTAGGGTTAGGTGTAGGGTTAATAGGAGGGTTAATGTTCGGGTTAAATTTAGGGTTAGGGTTAGGTTTAGGGCTGGGTTTAGGTCCAAGTTTAGCGTTAAGGTTAGGGTTATTGCTAGGATTAGGTTTAGGGCTAGGTTTAGTGTTAGTGTTAGCAGTGGGGTTAGGGCTAAGTTTAGGGCTAAGACTAGGGTTAGGGCTAGGGCTTGCGTTAGGTTTAGGGTTATAATTAGGGCTAGGATTAGGGTTAGGGTTAAGTTTAGGGTTAGTGTTAGGTGTAGGTTTAATGTTAGGGTAGGATTAGAGCTAGAGTTAGGGGTAGGTTTAGGGCTGGGTTTAGGTTTAGGGTTATGGTTAGGTTTAGGTTTAGGGTTAAGGCTATTGATAGGGCTAGGAAAAAGACTAGGACTAGGGCTAGGGTTAGGGTTAAGTATAGGGCTGGTGTTAGGTTTTGGTTTAGGGTTAAGGTTGGGTTTAAGGCTAGGGTTAGTGTTAGGGTTATGTTTAGGGCTAGGATTAGTGTTCGGATTAGGGCTAGTGTTTAGGCTTAGGGTTAGGGTTAGGTTTAGGGTTAGGGTAAGCTTAGGTTTAGGTTTAGGGTTAGGTCTGGGGTTAGGGCTAGGACTAGGGCTAGGACAAATTCTAAGGTTGGGATTAGTGTTAGGTTTAGTACTAGGGTTAGGGTTAGGGTTAGGCCTAGGCTTATGGTTAGGGTTAGGTTTAGGGTTAGGTTTAGTGTTGGGTGTAGGGGTAGGTTGAGGGTTTGTATTAGGGTTAGTGTTAGGGCTAGGGTTAGGGTTATGTTTAGGTTTAGGGTTAGGCTTAATTGTAGGGTTAGGATGTGTGTGAGGTTTAGGGTTAGGGTTTTGGCTAGGTTTAGCATTAGGTTTAGGGTTAGGGCTATGGTTAGGCCTAGGGATATGGCTAGGGATAGGTTAGTTTTAGGGTGTGGACAAGGGTTAGAGTAAGGGATAGGGTTAGGTTTCAGTTAGGTTTATGTGTAGGGTTAGGTTTAGTGTTAGGAATAGGGCTAGGTTTAGGGTGAGGTTTAGGGTTAAGTCTAGGATTTAGGCTAGGTCTAGGCAGAGGGATACATTTAGGGTTTGAATTAGGGTTAATGTAAGGGTTATGGATAGGTTTAGGGAAAGGTTTAGGCTTAGGTTTAGGGTTGGGGTTATAGTTAGGTTTAGGGCTAGGGTTAGTACTAGGGATAGGGTTAGGGTAAGGGGTAGTTTTAGGGCTAGGGCTACGGTTAGTTTTAGGCTTAGGGTAGGGCTAGGTTTTGGGTTAAGACTAGGGTTATTGCTAGGACTAGGCCTTTGGATATTTTTGGGTTAGGGATAGGGTTAATGTTAGGGTTTGGGATAGGGTTAGTGTAAGGTTTAGGGTTAAGGTTAGGGTTGGGTTTAGGGTTAAGTTTAGGGTTACGTGTAGTGTTAGAATGAGGGTTTGGGTTAGGGTTAGGTTTAGGGTTAGGGCTAGGGTGAGGTCTAGGACTAGGGCTAGGGCTTGTGCCAGGGTTAGGGTTAGGGTTACGGTTAGAGTTAGTGTTAGGTTTATTGCTTGGCTTAGGGTTAGTGTTAGGGTTAAGTTTAGGGTTACAGATAGAGTTAGGATAAGGGTTAGGGTTAGGGTTTGGGTTGGGCCCGCGTTATGGTTGGGGTTAGGGTTAGGGTTAGAGATTTGGATAGGTTTAGGTTTAGGGATAGTGTTAGGTTTAGGGTTAGGGCTTGAGTTAGGGTTAACATTAGGTTAAGGCTTGGGTTAGGTTTAGCATTTGGGTTAGGGTGAGGGCTAGGTTAGGGTTAGGGTTAGGATTATGGTTAGGGTTAGGGTTAGGTTTAGGGTTAGGTGTAGGGTTAGGATGAGGGTTAGGGTTAGGGTTAGGGTTAGGGTTAGGGCTAGGTTTAGGTTGTAGGTTTAGTGTTAGGGCTTGGGTTAGGGATAGGGATAGGGATAGGGATAGGTTTAGGGTTAGGTTTAGGATTAGGGCTAGGGTTTGAGTTAGGGTTAGGGTTTGGGTTAGGTTTAGGGATATGGATAGACTTCAGGCTAGGACTAGGTCGAGGGCTAGTGCTAGGGTTAGGGTTAGTGTTAGGGTTATGGTTAGGGTTAGGGCTAGAATTAGGTTTACGGTTATGGCAAGTGTTAGAGTTAGGTTTAGGGTTAGGGTTAGGTTTATGATTAGGTGTAGAGTTAGGGCTAGTGTTAGGTTTAGGGTTAGGGTTAGGGCAAGTTTTAGGGTTAAGTTTATGGGTAGAGTTACCATTATGGTTAGGGCTAGGGTTAGAGTTAGGGTTAGGGCTAGGGTTACGGTTAGCGTTAGGGTTAGGTTTAGGGTTAGTTGTAAGGTTATGATGATGGTTAGAGTCATGGTTAGGTTTAGGGCTAGGGTTAGGTTTAGGGTTAGGGTTAAGGTTAGTGCTAGGTTTAGGGTTAGGCTTAGGTTCAGGGTTATGGCTAGGGTTAGGGGTAGGATGAGGTTTATGTTTAGGGTTAGGTTTAGAGTTAGGGTTAGGGTTAGGTCTAGGACTAGGGTTAGGACCAGGGTTAGGGTAAGGGTAAGGGTTAGGTTTATGATTAGGTTTTGGTTTGGCTGAGGTTTAGGATGAGTGTTAGGTTTAGGTTTAGTGCTAGGATAGGGTTAGAGTTAGGATGAGGGTTAGGGTTAGGGTTAAAATTACGTCCAGGGTTATGTTTATGGTTAAGTTTAGGGCTTCGTTTAGTGCTAGGGCTAGGAATAGAGGTATGTTTAGTGTTAGGGATAGGGTTAATGTTATGGTATTTGATCATGTTAGGGTAAGCCTTAGGGTTAGGATTAGGGCTAGGTCTAGTGTTATGTTTAGGGTTAGGGTGAGGTTAGGGTTAAGGCTAAGTTAGGGTTAGGTTTTAGGGTTAGGTTTAGGGTTAAGGTTAGGGCTATGTTTAAGGTTAATGTTAGGGCTGGGTTTAAGGTTCGGGTTAGGGTTGAGTTTAGGGCTAGTGTTAGGGTTAGGGTTAGATTTAAGTTTCGGATTAGGGCTACTGCTAGGTTTAGGCTTAGAGTTAGGGTTAGGTTTAGGGTTAGGACTAGGCTTAGGGTTACTGTTAGGGTTACATCTAGGGTTAGGGCAAGTACTAGGGTTAGTTCTAGGTCCATGGTTGGGGTTAGGGTTAGGGTTACGGCTAGGGTTATGGTAGGTTTTGGGTTAGTGTTAGGCTTAGGTGTAGGGTTAGGATGAAGGTTAGGGTTAGTGTTAGTGTTAGGACTAGGTTTAGGGTTAGGTTTAGGTTTAGGGCTATGGTTAGGGATAGGGATATGGCTAGGGATAGGTTAGGTTTAGGGTTTGGGCAAGGGTTAGAGTGAGGGTTAGGTTTAGGGTTTCGGTTAGGTTTAGGTGTAGGGATAGGATGAGGGATAGGGTTAGTTTTAGGGTAAGGTCTAGGTTTAGGTTTAGGTTTTGGATTAGGTCTAGGATTTAGGCTACGGCTAGGAATAGGGATAGGTTTAGGGTTAGTGTTAGGGTTAATGCTACGGTTAGGGATAGGGTTAGGTTAAGGTTTAGGGTTAGGTTAAGGGTTAGGGTAAGTGATAGGGTTAGGGTAAGGTTTAGGGTTACAGTTAGGGTTAGGGTTAGGTTTAGGGTACATCTAGGGATAGGGCTTGGACTAGGGCAAGGATTAGGGCTTGGATTAGGGCTAAGGTTGGGGTTAGGATTAGGGTTATGGTAAGGGTAAGGGTTAGGGTTATGGTTAGGCCTGGGTTTAGGGTTAGGGTTAGGGTAAGTATATGGTTAGGGTTAGGGTTATGGTTAGGTTTAAGGTTAGGGCTAGGGATAGGGTTAGGTTTAGTGTTTGGGCTAGATTTAGGGTTAGTTTTACAGTTAGGATTAGGGCTATGGTTAGGGTTATGGCTAAGGCTAGGTTTAGGGTAAGGGTTAGGAAAAGGGTTAGGGTTAGGTGTAGGGTTAGGATGAGGATTAGGGTTAGGTTTACATTTAGGGCTAGGGTTAGGGTTAGGGTTAGGGTTAGGGTTAGGGTTATGTCTAGGGTTTAGGCCAGGTCTAGGAATAGGGATAGCTTTAGGATTAGGGTTAGGGTTAATGTTAGGGTTAGGGATAGGATTAGGATAAGGTTTAGGGTTAGGGTTAGTTCTTGGGTTAAGGTTAGGGTTAGGTTTAGGTTTAGTGTAGGCATAGGATGAGGGTTAGGGTTAGGGTTATGTTCAGTGCTAATGTTAGGGTTATGTTTAGGGTTAGGGTTGGGCTTACATGTAGGGTTAGGATGAGGGTTAGGGTTAGGGTTAGGTCTAAGTTTATGGTTAGGTTTAGCGTTAGGGCTATGGTTTGGGCTTGGCATAGTGTTAGAGTTAGGTTTAGGGTTATGTTTAGGTTTAGGGTTAGGTGTAGGGTTAAGGCTGGTTTAGGGTTAGGGTTAGGGTTTGGGTAGGTTTAGGGTTAGCGTTAGGGTTAGTGCTAGATTTAGGGTTAACTTTACAGTTTGGTTTACCATTATGGTTAGGGCTAGGGTTAGGGTTTTAGTTAGGGCTAGGGTTATGGTTAGGTTTCCGTTAGGGTTAGGGTTAGTTGTAGGGTTAGGATGAGGGTTAGGATTAGGGTTAGGTTTAAGGCTTGGGTTAAGTTTAAGGTTAGGGTTAGGGTTAGTGCTAGGTTTAGGGTTAGACGAGGGTTATGTTTAGGTTTAGGTTTAGGGTTAGGGTTAGGTCTAGGGCTAGGGTTAGCGTTAGGGCTAGGGTTAAGGTAAGGTTTAGGGTTACGGTTAGGTTTAGGGTGAGGTGTAGGGTTAGGATGAGGGATAGTGTTAGGGTTAAGTTTGTGTCTTGGGTTATGGTTATGGTTTGGGTTAGGGCTAGGTTTAGGGTTAGGGCTATGTTTAGGGCTAGGGATATGGCTAGGGATAGGTTAGGGTTAGGGTTAGGGCAAGGGTTAGTAAGGTTTAGGGTTATGTTTTCAGTTAGGTTTAGGTGTAGGGTTAGGATGAGGTTTAGAGTTAGTGTTAGGGTAAGGGCTGTGTTTAGGGTTAGGTTTTGGGTTATGTCTAGGATTAAGGCTTGGGCTAATGATAGAGATAATTTTAGGGTTAGTGTTAAGGTTAATGTTAGGGTCAGGGACAGGTTTAAGTTTAGTTTTAGGGTTAAGCTTAGGGTTAGGGTTAGGGATAGGGTTAGGGTAAATTTTAGGGTTAGGTTTAGGGTTAGGTTTAGGGTTAGGTCCATGGTTAAGGCTAGAATTTAGGATAGGACTAGACCTTGGATTAGGGTTAAGTTTAGGGCTAGGGTTAGGGTTATGTTAAGGGTTTTGTTTAGGGTTATGGTTAAGGCTGTGGTTAGGGTTAGGGTTAGGGTTAGTGATTTGGTTTCGGTTAGGGTTAGGATTAGGTTTAGGGTTAGGGCTATGGTTAGGAGTAGGGTTAGGGTTAGGGTTATGGTTAGCCTTAGGTTTAGGTCTAGATTCAGGGTTAAGTTTATGGTTAGGTTTACCATTATGGTTAGTGCTAGGGTTAGGGTTAAAGTTAGGGCTATGGTTATTTTTAGGGTTAGGGTTAGGGATAGGGTTATTTGTAGGGTTAGGATGAGGGCTAAGGTTGGTTAGGTTTAGGGCTAGGGTTAGGTTTAGGGATAGGGTTCGGGTTTGTGCTAGGTTTAGCGTTAGGTTTAGGTTTAGGGTTTGGTTTAGGGTAATAGCTAGGTTTAGGCCTTAGGACGAGGGTTATGTTTAAGGTTAGGTTTAGGGTTAGGGTTAGGGTTAGGTCTAGTGCTAGGTATATGATTAGGGCCATGTTTAGGGTAAGGGTTAGGGTTACAGTTATTTTTAGGGTTAGTTGTAGGGTTAGGATGAGGGTTAGTTTTAGGTTAAAGGCTATGTCTAGGTTTATGGTTATGGTTAGGGATAGGGATTGGTTTAGAGGTAGGACAAGTAATAGGTGTATGTTTAGGGTTAGGGATAGGGTTAATGTTTTGTTTAGGGATAATGTTAGGGTAAGACTTAGGGTTAGGCCTAGGGCTA
>JAQZBX010110884.1:0-10334 GCA_029593785.1 Cabassous unicinctus
TTAATCCCTCAGTACCAGGGAGACTTATCTCCAGGAGTCATGTCCCACACTTGGGTGAAGGTAGTGAGTTTATTTACTGAGTTTAGTTTAGAGAGAAGCCACATGTGAATAACAAGGAGGTTTTAAGGAAGTAACTCTTAGGTAATTGTTATTATTAGGCTGTTTCAATTTTACAAGAATAAGGTTAAATACAAATATTAATATCATAGGATTGGCATATAGGCCTGTTTCCCTTTTTTTAGGCACTACCTGTACAAGTTTGATATGGTTTATGAATTCCAAAATTAGATATTGGCTTATTTGTGTAAACTGGTCTATACCTGGGCATGATTAAATTATGATTAGAGCTTTGATTGGGCCATGTCAGTAACATGTTGAGTCTCCACACTCTTGGGGGGCAGGGATGCACAGATAAAACTACACAGCAAAACAGAAGAGTTAGGTAAAGTTTTAATGTTAAAGTTTTAATACTAAAACCTGGGAAAGTAAGCACACAGAAGAGCTTGGTCATAAAGAGAAAGAGCCCTGGGTGAAGAAAGGAGCTGTTCACTTAATATTCTCCAGCTGGCCTTGTGGAGAGAAGCAAGCCTGAACCTGGAGAGAAGCAAATCCCAGGAAGAGAGGAACTCAGGAAGACTGAACCTTCACAGACATCGGCAGCCATCTTGCTCCAACATGTGGCAATAAACTTTGGTTAGAGAAATAACTCATGTTTCATGGCCTGGTAACTGGGGATTTCTACCCCAAATAAATACCCTTTATAAAAGTCAGCTGATTTCTGATATTTTGCATATTCTCCAAAAACAAAGCCAAAATTTTAAAATTAAAATAATTTAAAAATTAAAAAATAATAATAAATAGCAAATAAAATGTTTTAAAAAATTTATTGTGTCTTTTATCACCACAAGATCTGTTATCTTTTATGTACCATGACAAATTCTCTGTATGTTGCCCCAGTATTTTATTTCTTTTCACTTTATTTTCAAAGAAGTTTTAAGTTACAGAAAAGCCACATAATAAATATAGGGGGTTCCCAAATACCCCATCCCCTAACCCTCTACATTTTCTCCTATTAATAACACTTTACATGAGTATGGTACAATTGTTACAGTTGATGAACAAAGCATTATTATTAACGATGGTCAGTGGTTTACATTATCATTTACATTTTGCACCATACACATTTATAGGTTTTGACAAAATGTATAATGGCCTGTTTTCTGTCATTGCAATATCATGCAGAACAATTCCAATGCCCTACAAATGCCCTGCATTCCATGTATTCTTCCATCACCTTGGAGAAATTTTTAATTGTAATGACGGTGTGGGGTACTACTACTGGCATCTAGTGGGTGCAGGCCAAGGACATTGCTAAACATGTTATAATGCAAAGACACCTCCCCACAAAAAAGAGTTTTTCAGTCCAAAATATCAATAAAACTGAGGTTGAGAAATCCAGAAACAGTTCACTAAGAAGGAACTTTTTAATAGTGATGTTTGTCTGGAAAAGACTGTCTTCTGACTTGTCCTTAAATCCTTGGATATGGGACAGATAAAACCATTGAGAGCCCTCATCTTTGCATGGGACTTCAGGATTTCAGTGTTTGAACATCTGGAGCCTGTCTCTTCGGTTGCACAATCAAAGATGACCTACCAAAATTGAAAGTGTAGTAAGAGATATTCATTTTAGGATTCTGACTAAGGGACTACTTGATATGGAATTTACAGAACTAAAATGAGGAAAGTCTCAGCTTTTGAGTCGGTGGCCCTGAGATTCTCAGTTGTTCTGGGCTCAGCATTGCCCGATTTAGCAAATAAAATTAGGACACTCTTTTAATTTGAACTTTGAATAAATATTGAAAATATTTTTAAATAAGAGTGTGTCTTATGTAATATTTGGGATATACTTATACCAAAAAAATTCATTATCTGTCTATATTAAATCTGACAAACTTAGATAGGGAGCAAATTTAGAAAGGTCATCATTCCCTCTATTAAGAACTCCTTTATCATAAATCTGTTTAGATTATGGTAACACCTTAAAATTCTCATCTGCCTTCTTAACAAGTAATACAGATATACAATGCTTATTCTAGAGGCCTTGAATGGAAAGATTACTGAAGGGCCTGGAAAAGATATGTGACTTTGCCAAGGTTAATACTTTATATCACACTTAATCCTATGGGGACGTTGAAATTTCTTTCCCTTATATTTCATCTTGACACTGCTCCTTAGAACCACTCGGTGACACTAAACACTTTCATTGGACTAATTTCCATAGTTTTATATTCTAAAGTTTGTCTTATAAGTGGTCAAAAGAATTAGCAAAATGGACTCTTTGAAGATGTGACCTTTACAAAATGAAAATATTAATATGTTACTCTAATCAGCCTGGCATAGAGAGACGGGTACATGTCTGCAAGTAAGGGGATCTGAGTTTCAGTTGTATGTTGATTATATAATATCTTTATGTCATTGAGAAAGGCATGGCCTCCTTGGGTTTCCATTTGCGCATTTGTAGAAGGCATTTGATAGATTTTCTTTTATGAAAAATGTATATCAGTGTTCACTTGATATCTGGTTTACTTGGTCTAAAAGAAGAACGATGAGAAAGTGCTGAACTGTTGTTTAAAGTCTGTATTTAATGAAGTAAAAATTGCTATTCTTTTTTTTATCACATTGTATATGCATATCTACACATATCTACATATATATGTAGAAATTAGTTTTAATTACAGAAGTTTCTTTAGATACTTCCACTTTCAATTAGATTTTGTAGGAAAACATAATTCTTTCATTTTCTTTCCAAATCTCATGAAATTCAGTGAGATTGGGGTGTCTTACATCAAAATTTGATTACATATCACTATCCAAATTATTTGATTTAATATTTACTATACTTTCAAGTCTTAAAAATTGTATTTCAGAAAATGAAAACAATTAAGTTTTACAATTCTTGAGAAAGCTAAATTAACTAGTATTCTATTTCTGAAATTTTAGATAGTCCTGTCTTGGATTCTTAACACCTATCAGGATTACCTCAGAGGTCAAATTTGTCTCACCTTACACTCTACACATGAGATAATTATCCATGCTTCACATATCCATCATGCTTCTCAATATTTTATTTTCAAGATTGAGTCTCAGATTCCATGAAGAAGAAATATGTTTCTGTCAGAGAGAAATATCACTGCAGGGGTCACATTTGCCTTCTTGGGCTTCTAAGATTACCCAGAACTGTAAGTTCCTCTCTTATTGGTAAATCTTGGTATATCTGGTCATTAACAGTGTTAGTGGATTTGAAGTGGATTTGAAACCATGGAGTAATAAGGCAAATTAAATAATATTTTAGCTTTTTTTAAATGATTGAATGTTCCTATAGTATGGAAAATGATTTTAAAGAATCTTCTAGGATTCTGTATTGTCAATAATTTTAATGTTTCTGTGTGATCTGTGAACTAAACTGTAAGCTTTATGTATCTGCATTTTATGATTTCAAAAATCCTCCTAAATTTCAAAAAATGAATGTCTTATATCTTGTCAAAATTAACTCTCCTAGTATTCTCACGTCTATTTTTAGGAAAGAACAAAAATTCATATTTGAATCTTACAATGAAAAATTACTTACAGTTTAGTTTTCTATTTTTTCCCTTACCCCAAATGAAATGGTCACATGGACAAGGGAAACTGCAGCACTAGGTCAGATTTCATTCTCCTGGGATTGTCAGATCTCCCTGAGCTGAGCATCTTCTTCTTCCTGGACTTTCTAATCTATGGAGTCACAGTAATGGGTAACCTGGGCATGACCACGTGGTCCAGGCCAATTCTCAGCTGCACACCCCCATGCACTTTTTCCAGAGTCACTTGTCTTTTGTGGGCTTCTGCTACTCTACCATCATTGTGCCTAATATGCTGGCCCTTATCTTAGACAAGAGAAAGGCTCTTTCCTTCCAAGAATGCATTCTACAATTCTATTTGTTTTGCACATGTGTGATCATAGAGGTCATCCTGCTGGCTGTGATGGCCTATGACTGCTTTGTGGCCATCTGTTTAACCACTGCTTTACATGATGATCATGTCCCAGAGGCTCCATTTGGAACTGGTGTTTACTTGCTATCACATTGGAACAGTTTCTTTGCTGATTCATATGCATTTAGCTCTTGAGATCCCATCATATAGATCAAATGTGGTTAACCACTTCTTCTGTGATTTACCCTTCTTATCTTTTTCTTGCTCTTATGTGTTTATGACTGAACTGCTTGTGTACTTTGTGACAAATTTCAATGAGATCATCACCATCCTGATTATCTTCACCTCCTATTGGTTTATTCTCATCACCAAGATGTGTTCTGCCAAAGGAAGATGCTAAGCCTTTTCCACCTGCACCTCCCACCTCACTACCATCATTAACTTTCTTTTATTCTATTTCTGGCCCAGTTCTAACTACAGTCTGGAAACTGATAAAGTGGCCACAGTGTTCTATACTTTGGTGATTCCCATGCTGAACCCACTGATCTATAGCCTGAGGATCAAGGACTTGAAAGCAGCTCTCGGGAAAATGTTGAGGTCCAAAATATCTTCTTGGAGTCCATTGTTTCAAATAAACTCAGGATTCCTACATGCAGGGAAGTGGAAGAGTGAGTAGGTGGGTTGAACTGTAAGAGAGAATAGTAACTTATTAGCTGTTTTAAATGAATCTTTTTGGTTAGTAAATTTTTGTGCATTTTCAATTTCAAAGTATAAATCTGAGCATGTTTCAAAATGCTTATCACATATTTTTCTATTCTTCAAAGTATTTTTCTTTAACTGGGTATGGAAAAAGCAATGCTAGGATACAAGCTTTAATTTGCTGTAAAGCTATCATAAATCTAATGAATAACTCATGAAAATTAGAGATTGTTTCCTTATCTATTATGGAAACTATGTTGTTTTTTTTCAAAATTGGATTCCTATGTTCCATAAGACATATATTTGTAAAAGTTTGTATAGCCATTATTATCAGTAGCAGCATTTCTGACCTTTCTTGCTTTATCTGTTACTTCTTGTCTTCATAGTGACTCTAAGATCTAACCATTTCCTATTAAATTCTTCCTGTAGCTTTAAGTGCACTTCGTAGCCCCTGCACATGTTCTTTGCATGTTTTTTTTTGTTGTTGGGGAACTGCACTTGCTTCAACCTTTCTCAACAGATCCTTTCTCAACAACCTTTCTCAACTGATCCTTTAATTAGTTGTCCTTCAATTATGTTTCATGCCAGTTTCTACATTATTTTTTTTTAAAAATATTCTCTCTTAATACCAATAATGATGTGAGAAAAGCAATAAGCTATAATGAATGAAATCATGGACTGGTGTTTTATGATTTCTTTCATTTGGTAAATAATTTTAAAACTCCAATCCTCAGTTTTCTGAAATTTAAATTGGATAATTCTTTCATCCTCACAGCACTATAAACAGGTTAAATTATAACATAGTTGACACATGACACATCATTGGGCCAGAGGAGGAACTTAATGTCTGTTTAAATGAAGTCTTTGAAGCCTGAGATTATTTATCTTTTTCTCATTGTCTTATCAATGAGAAAAATTAAGAGAAAATAGTTTCTCTTAATTTTAATTATTACTAAATGAATGAAAGTAAAAATACAGGGGAATAAATATAAGTCTAATGACTTAAATATCATAGCTCACCTAATAAATGATTTAGAGCACTATGTTGACTTTCAAGAATTGTGAATTGTCTTAAAAATTGTCCCATATTGACATGAGTTTTAGATCATTTAGGATTCGCTCACTTAAAAATTCTTTAGAGGGATTTAATACATTAAATTTTAGGTGTTGTAAAGCTAAAAGAGCACAAAGTGGATACTATGTATTAATTTAAAGTTCATTAACTGCAGGATACAGTTATTTTAATTGAAAATTGGAGACAATAGGAAGAGGTATTGATACCGGAATCTCAAAGCTTAGAGGAAGCTCTCCAATCAGCTGCTATTTACTCCTTGAGGAAGGGTTGTGGCTCTCAGGATGGGATAAATCTCAACAGTGTTAAGACTTCTGGTGGCATGTCCCAACACAGTCTTTGTACAACAAAGTCTGATTCTCAAACCTGTGACAAGAGTGGTGAAATGATGAGAAGCTGTTAGCCACAGCCAAGTATCTATTTCTGCTGGATTAAAAAAAAACAACAAAAGCAATAACTGGAAAGCAAGATGAAATTCCATTCTCCTCTCCTTTCCACACCTTTCCAAAACTCCCTATCTCTTTCTTTCCCCTCTACTTCCAGTTCCTCCAATTAGCAGAAACTAACAAGATGATAGCTAGCAAAGTTGTCTGGGAATGCAATGTGTAGAAGCCCAGAAACATTATCACAGCCCAAAGCATTGAAAGGAAGACATGGAAATGATACAAGAGGCAACAAACTCAACTTCTGAGGAATTTGCCCTCTACATTGCAAGGAAGAGATTCTTTCATCCTCTTCTCATCTCCCCTAGATGAGAAGAAGAAAAAAAAATATGACATGGTGGTGGTCACCCATTAAGATCTATGTGAGTGAAGTTCATGGTTCCATATCAAATCATAAATCTAATATTTCCTCTTAATGTCTATGAAATAAGTAGTCTTGTGTTTTCCATGGCTGACTTTAGTCATAGTAATTAAGATGAAGTTCCCCTGGGAAGCTTGATTCAAAAGGAATTTTCCTCTTCAATAGAATATTTTCTTAGCAGTTGGTGACGTCTGACATTTTGTAGAATTGAAAGAATTCAGAACTTAGGAAGGGAGTGAGTAAAAAACATACATGACTTAACTGTAGGGGTATAACTGTCACTTTTACCTTTACTTTTACATTTAGTCTCTGTGGCCAAATAAAGTGATATAGTCAAAATGTATAAATCACCATGAAAAATTATAAAGGAGATTTTGGGATGGTGATGCCCACTCTGTTTCTAATTGAGAGGGGGCTTAGATCCCTTGGGGCAGATGGAAAGAACTATCTTGCTTGCAGTTGCAGACATACTCTGTTCTCTGGGATGGGTGTTGTCCATCAACATCTCCTTGTTGGTTGTCCTGGGTGAGTCCAATCTACTGGAGAGTAGCTCTTGAATCTCTGCTGAGACTCAGGGCTTAACTCTCATATGAATGGACTAAAGATTTAAGTCTCTGGGACATATATTTCACAAGTATAGTGCTAATTATAAGAGTCATGTGTACAGAAACTATAAATGAGTCTAACTGTTTCAATGGGGAGCATAAATTTCAGAGTAAGGCACACTGACAGAGTGCTAAATTTCTGAGATCATCAGTCCTGCTTATAGTGTCTGGATAACTCTAGAGCCCTCAGGTGCTCCACTATTTGAGGCACTGTTTACTATGGCAGTCAATGAGATTCTGCTGAGACATTCATAATTGTAACTTCTGAAATGACCTCACTTTAGAAATCTCTTAACCATGAGAACAAATTTGTATTTATTATTTTCCCCTTTATTATTTTATTATAGACTTACTATTCTCACAATGGAAGGACTTTTATCATTGATATAAAGGCAGTGTCCACCAGAGGTTCTGAAGGGAGGGAAAGGGAAAAATAGTTGTAATATAGGGACATCTTTGGGACATTGGAATTTTCCTGCATGATATTGCAATGACAGATACAGGCCATTATATATTTTGTCATAATCTACTAAATTGTCCTAGATAGAGTGTAAAATATAATATAAACTCTAGTCCATGGATAGTAGCAATGCTTCAATATGACTTCATCAATTGTAAGAAATATACTACACTAATGAAGGATGTTGCTAATGTGGGAAAGTATAGAAGAGGGAGGGAGTAAAGCATATGGGAATTCCCTATATTTTTTATGCAACATTTATGTAATCTAAAACTTCTTTAAAAGTAAAAATTAAAAATTAAAAAAAATATATAAAGAAACATTATTTTCCTATAATAATATATTTGGGCTATAGTAGGGCTTCAGAAAACAAACATTCCAATGTTGATTTTATCTAAGATACTAGATCACCTAGACCAGGTAGGTGATCTATCAGAATAAATCAGGGACAGAAGGAAAGAAAGAGAAAAATTTAACAAATGAAAGGATTTCATTTTCAATGATATTTTATATTATTTTCTTTGAGAATTCTGTTGAATCATTTTGTCATATTTCTACTTGATATTAATATTTTCATAGTGATTGACAAGATATATTTAAAAACATTAAATCCTAAAGAATATCTTTGAAAAATATCACAGTTTGGTATATGTTATTTAATGTTATGTATTAGGCATGTTTCTTGATGTATACTTTACTTTCTTGTATTTATATTCTTTTTTTTGCAAAAAGAATAAAAGCTGTGAAAATAAATCTTGCTCAATTCTAAATTTCATTTTGAACATTTTCTTTTGAGAATGTAAATCTTAATATATTAATTGTATAGGATTTTATGTTTGCTGAAATAATGATTGTCTACAAAGTAATTGTCTAACTCCTTTACCCAAATTGTACAATAATTTCCACAAGCCTATTTATTGATAATCCTTTTCTAATCTATAATTTTATGACTTATCTGCTGATATATATAACATCATTAAATTATGTTCTTAGCATTTATCTTTCCTCTAAGTCCTTGATGATATCACACAGCACCTGCCTCATTTCCTTTAATAAATACAAAGATAAATATTTTTCTAATGTCATTTAACATTTAACGTACAAACCTTACTGTAGCAAAACCATGAAATATATTATTATTATGTGAGACAATAAAATATAGCTTCTTTCTTTTATTAGTGATTGACATATCGTTAAATGAACAAAACTGTCCTGTGTCTCTAGATGAGTACAATAGGTGTAGGTGGGAGGAGGGCATTTATAAACTAGAAATGCATTAAACATCACATTGAATGGGAACATTTGGCTAGCCACTTGTAGATGTTTTTCCATAAGAGTTCATCTTTTTTACTATTCACATTTCAAATAATCAATTAACTCATCCATATCAGCATTTGTTCATCTTAGACTAAAATTTGATTTTGAAAAAAAAATCAATAACCAGTAAACTGATGTTCAGAATTCTAAAATTAAATTAAATCTTCAACACAAAATTTGTTTAATAACTGAGTAAACAGTATACAGGGTCAAAATGTTTCACATTCTGATGTTTGAATCAAGTTTGAAATATGAAATCTATGAATTGTTCAATTCTTTTAGAATCACCTTAATGCTATTTGTATTATAATCAGAATCAACTTTACAAACGTAGGAATTAGAGGTAGTTCAGTATATTATAGGCCTAGAGAAAACCACACTTTAAACTCCTAAAGTACAGGCATACCTCACTTTATTGCGCTTTGCTTTATTGTGCTTTGCACATATTGCTTGTTTTTATGAATTGAAGGTTTGTGACAACCTTGCCTTGAGCGATTCTATTTGAGCCATTTTTCCAACAGCATGTGCTCACTTCAAGTCTCTGTGTCACATTTTAATTAAGGTATGTACATATTATTTTAGACATAATGCTATTGCAAATTTAACAGACTAAAGTATAGTGTAAGCATAGTTTTATATGATCTAGGAAACAAAAAAATTATCGCGACTTGCTTTACTGCAAACACTTCATGATGGCATTCTGGAACTGAATCCGCAATATCTCGATGGGTATGCCTTCAACATCAGTATCCGATTTTAAGGGGCTATTCGTGTTTTTTGTTTATTTTTAGTTTTTGTTCAATAATGAATAAGACTTAGATGAGGAATATACAAAACAAACGAAGAACAACAAAACAACAACAAAACTATAGGTTCTATTACAAGTTTTTCCTGTGTCACCAGCTGCAATTTTAGACAAATCCACAAAATCCTTGTGGTCACAATTTCAACAATAACAATTATTTTGAAAGACACAACATTGGAAAGAATAAATTATCAATTAGTCCTTATAATACCCATGAGTATTGTAATTAAACAGATGGAGACACTGTGTCCCAGTGTCAGCACCACTGTCTCTCAATGTTCACCCTTCTTCTCTAGGTCTATTATCATTTTATAGTTAAACTCTTATAAGAGTCAATGTTATTAAACATATACAAAAAAGTAAACTTTATAATTAAAATATAATATAATGATGTTTTTATTCTCAATTGTAAAATAGATCCAATCTCAGAGATTTTATTGTAGGTGAATATATACCTTAAAATCAATGAAAAATGTTATGAGAAAATGCTATGACTAATAGACAATCTATAGGTTTATCAGAAATCTAGAATATTGGCAATAACAGTAGAAATCCTCATAATACTGGTTCTAGCCTAGGATGTAGTTTCTTCACAGGACAATG
>JAQZBX010110885.1:0-10337 GCA_029593785.1 Cabassous unicinctus
TTGTTTTGTTACCAGTTATCATTACATTTTCTTTGGTTGGGAAATCTCAGTGTGAATCAAAAGAGAATGTAAAGAAATGATGATCATACCGTAATATTTCTCCCCTTCCCAGCAAACACCTTTACTGAGGACAAACTGACACCTGCCTATGCTGAAGAGAACAGCAGCCCTGGTCCCTGCCCAGTGGATGCTGTCAGCAGCAGACAGACAGACTAACTTAGCAATTAGCACCAGACACCTCGGTGGGCCTCCAGGGAATGCTCTTCAGTTAGCAGGCAGCTGCGCCCCCCATTCGTTAGTGCCACCGCCTGCATGTGTTCTGAGTGATAATTGCGGTATGTACCAGTGTGTATTTTTAACTGTTCCTTTTTTTTTTTTGTCATTCTCCTTGCGCACAGGCTCAGCTGCAGCACTGTTGCCCCTGTAAAAAAAAAAACAAAAAACCTGGGACAATTCTCTAACAAGCGGCTACAAGAAACGCCACACTTTTCAGCCTGCAGCCCCTGAGGATGGAATGTCGTTGTCTGTGTGGACCAGTTTCAGCAGCCTCACTCTGTGTGAGTGTGTGTGTGTGTGTGTACATACATATACAAACATATACGCACATGAGATACCTACTGATGACTATACCTATGTATTAATATATAGTATATGTGTATCTTAAGAGATTTATTTCAAGGTATTTGCGCATGTGACTGTGGACCTGGGAGTCCAAAATCTGTAAGGGAAGCTAGCAGGCTGGAAACTCAGGCAGGATTTTATACCACAGTTTTGAGGCAGAAATTCTTCTTCTCCAGGAAACTGCAGTTTTTGTCTTAAAGTCTTCAAGTGATTGGATGAGGCCCACCTGGAAAAGTCAGTTTACCATAGATGTAAACCACAGCTACGAAATACCTTCACAGTGACATCTAGGTTAGTTTTTGATTAAATAACTGGTTACTATAGCCTAGCCAAGTTGACACATACAATTAACCATCACACAATCATTCCAGCAATAATAGCTGTGCGTTGTTTAGAATGAATAGAGGTTTCCAAATATTCTTCTGCACCCCTTTTCTGGGGGACCATGAGCTATAAAGGAATGCCTATGACACAGGCAGCTTAGTTTTGGGGAATCTGTTTGTTTTTATTTTACTTTAAATGTTTTATTTCAGAATATTTTTAGATTTCCAGAAAAGTTGCAATGATACTGCCAAGAGCTCCCGTGCACCTTTCACCCAGCCTCCCCTCCTGTGCACATCCTACATCACCACAGTACAGTACCATGCACCTAACTGCAGACTCCATCTGGAGTTTACCAGAATCCAAAAATGTCCTTTTTCTGGTCCAGGATCCAGTCCAGGATCCCATGCTCTACCTAGTTGTCATATCTATTTACTCTTCTGATCTGAGTCTTTCTTTTTCTTTCATACCCTAGACGGTTTTGAAGAATGCTAGTCAGGCATTCAGTGGAAGGCCCCCTGACTTTGGGTTCATCGGATGCTTTCTCATGATTAGATTGGGGTTATTGGTTTCCGAGAAGAATGTAATAGAGGCCAGTTGTCATATGGTTCCGTCGACTTGTGGGGCACATGATGCCAACAAAACGTATCCCTCGTGATGTTAGCCTTCAGCACCTTTTCAGGGTGCTTCCTGCCAGGTTTCTCCAATATATAAAGTCACCATTTTTCTGTCTCCACACCTTATTCTTTGGAAACAAGCCACTGAGTCTAACCCACAGTGAAGAGGGAAGGAATTAAGCTTCTTTTCCAGGTGGGGACTGTGTGCATATATTATTTGGGGTTTGGGGAACGTTTATAGAATTTAATTGGAATTTGTGGGGAAGATCTGGAAAGCCTGTTTTCAGTCGTGGGTCTGTTAGTGGGTCGTCTCAGGCCTGTAACTAAACTTCTCTAGGCTTCAGGATTTTCTTCTATAAAATGAGACGTGCACACGATGACTTCATGGTTTGCTTCGTTTGCTTACCCAGTGTTTAGCCTGTGGCTGGGCCGACGGATTTGAAATTAGAAAGATCAGGATTTAGGTTCCTACCAATATGGCCTAGATGAGTTTCTTAACCTTCAGTGGCCTTGTCTGGGAAATGCAGTGACATCGAGACAAGACCTGCCAGGCCCTTAGCACAGAGCTTGGCACATAGGGACGCTCCGTAATTTTTAGTATTATTTTTACGGAATGGAGGCTTAATACCATGCTGGTCAAAGTCGGCGGTTAATGGTATCAAAAGAGTTCATAGCTTTCTTTTCCTGTCCATGTCATTGAAAAATAATTTAGGTCATTTTCCAGCCTCGTCAAAATATGATACCTACAGAGAAAGACGAGGACACTGCATTTGGCCTCACCACAGAGTGACAAAAACAGAGCCCATGTTGAATGCCAGGTAAATGACTTTGGTCTGGACCAAGCAGCAGAATGCCTTTCAGTTGATGCCTCAGTCTCCTCTTCCGTCAAACACGTATACCTGTCGCAGCCCATAACACAGTGGCCAGCATAGGGTGAACAATCAATTTCTGAGCTCACTAGCTGACCCACCCATCAGTGATTGATTATTGCAAAAGAATAGATGGGTGCACAGCTGTAAATTCTTCAAAGGCGTGAAGTACGCAGATTCAAAGTGGGGAGCTGAGTTTATGACAAAGTGGTTTGATTTCAGATAATATAGTTGGTGTCCATACTAGAAACAGGCAGGTGAAGACTGAGAATAATCACTTCCCAGGAAAAAAAAAAACAAATATATGAATGTCAAGAACATTAGGTAAAGCTAATTATGTCAGTTTATGTTTATCATTTGATGTTGGCAAAGCTGTGGTAAAGCTGGCTCACTCTTCCATGCTGATGTGTTGCAGATGGGAAAACTCTGTTTAGAAAGAAATGTATAAATAAGTGTATACAGTAAGTGCCTGTCCACTGGCTTTGATCTAGTGAACCCATCCATGGGACTCAGTCCTAAAAAAATATAGCTTAACTGAAGAAAATTAGAATATGCATGAAATAATTTGCTATTGTTTCATATACAATTATAAAAAAGTAACAATCTAATGGGAATATTTAAATGGTTAAGAACCTTCTCTACCCTCTACTTCCTAAATTATTCAATAACTTATGTTATTTACAAAAAGTGAAACAACATATGAAATATGATAAATGGTTTAGTGAAAATAATAATAAACACACAGCATGCCTACCATGCTTGGAATTGTGAAAGTTTATGAGCATGTGGGCAGGTTCTGGAAGGGAATGTGCAGAAGTGAAAACATGCCTCTATTCAGAAAGTAACTAGGTAAAAGTTAAACAAGCCTTCTTTTATTTTAAGTGTCCAAGCACATCTCTCAATTTAAGAAGAACAGGAGTAAATATTAGTCACATTTCTCAATGTTTGGAATAAATATACCACAGTTCCCCACAAACACTTCCTGCTTGATATAACTGTTTTCCCAAACTCCCTCTGGCCCTGTGTGACCCTCCAAACTCCTAAACAGAATTAATACAGCCAACAGAACTGTTTTTAAAGGGAGAGGAGAAACAATTTCAGGACTCTGTGTAAGGAGGGAAAGAATGGCTTCTTTTTTTTTTTTAACTTTCCATTCTTCAGCAGCTTGTTAGAGTCTCAGAGCCTGTGCTCTTGAAACCTGAGGGTGACAGCATTAAAGTGAATCTATTGCTACCCGGGCCCTTTAATGAGTGCATTGATCAGCAAAGAGGAGCAAGAAAGCACAGGCTGGTGACACCTGAATGAATATAAATTTAGCCCCAATGGCAGATCTTCCAACTGTCTGCCTGTCCCACGCTGACAGTGCTAGCGAGAGGAGAGAAAGGCAATTTTGGTCTCTGATCTTGATTTTCTTCATGCTGTTGGCAGTTTTAAGAAGAACAAATTATAGCTATTTTACCTCCAGAAGCAACGGGTACTCTTAAAGGATTTCCTCTTTGGAAGTGACAATTGGGTATAAGTCTCCTCTGTGCTGAGTTTGCATCTGAAATCAATCAGTTTGATTTGAGAAGGAAGCACTTTCTAGCCAGTAGAGGTGTCCAGAAATTGAACAGTCTGCTTCAACAGGGAATGAGTATCCTGTCACTGGAAGAGCTTAAAAAATGGGAGCAGTTTGACCACTTGTCAAGATGTTCCAGAGGGATTCAAGCTTGGAAAAGAGTCCTGGGGAGAGGAGGGAGACTTGACCCTGGGTAACCTTTACGATTACGCCAATGCTGCTCCTCTCTATTCTAGAAAAGCAGCCAGTTTGTGGAAACTGGCTCAGGTTTGTGGAAACTGATAGACGGTGTTTGGATTCTGATGTCTCTATTTACTGTGGGACATTGGGCAACTGACTGTCCTAGTCCACAGGTACCTGAGTCTCTCCGTTAATCAATGGGAATTAAACTATTACCTCACTCATAGCTTGTCTTGAGAATTTTAATTCATAATACATGACTGTGAAGTGCTCAATACAATGTGGCTGAAGTATAGCATGTCCTCAAAAATATTATTATTTTTATTATTGTTCATTAAGTTTTCTTTAGATTCCATCATATATTGTTTTCTTCTTGGGTGCTTGGCCCTTTCACCCATGTTCTCTCACTTGAACTTCCTAACAGCCACAGAAGGTAGGGCTGATTACTCTCCAGAAGACACTGAGGTTCAGAGAAGGGCAATGACATCTTCAAGGTCACACAGCTCCCTCCCGCAGCCATTGTTTTCACTGCAATATCACACATAAAGTACCTATCATGGTGCCTAGCACAGAGTAGAAGCTCAGTAGAAAATGAGGGCCTCCTTGGTGCTAGAGCTGGGGCTAGATCTGGGCTGCTGCCTGGCTCATGTCCGTCCAGCACACCAGCCCCTCCCCAGGTGCTCTGCAATGCTATTTCTTGCTCACCGGTTTCCCCTACATATTAAGGCTACTGACGTTTCACTCTTTTCTCCTCTTTCTTTCCCTCTAGACTTTGGTGCATCAGCACCTTTTGATTTCTGCAGCCTCTTCAGAAGTATTTTTGACACAAACAATAGTCCCAGCTTTTGCCTTCTTAAGAGGCATCAGCACAATCTGAGCAGACACAGGTGACTCATCTTGATCATCGCCTTTAAGCGAGTCACTCTGTGAGCCCGGTCTTGACAGGGCTCACTGTGCCATGAAATCCAATACTATTTTTATGCCTTTTAATCTGTCTTTTAACAGCCTCCTTGTTTAAAGCTCTGGGCCCTGGAGTTCCAGGAAAGCACGTATTGGAAAGCAGTGAGGAGAAACTTGGCCTGTCTTTATCAAAGGCTCGAGGGGACCCAGTCTGGGATCCTTGTGCAGTCCACAGCTTTCCTAATGCTTTCTTCCAGTGCTTCCTTTCATAATGTCCTCAGTGGGAACTCCTCTGGCTGCTTGACAGAGGCTGGTTGGCTTCTTCCATTTGAATAACCGCTGAGCGTGCCAAAGAAGGCTATCAAAATGTTTCTTAAGGGTCAGAGTTGCTCTATTGAGTCTCTGTTGTTGGAAGGTCATTAAGAAAAGGAATTTTTAGGGTGACTGTCGGGGAAGAGGTCAGTCACTTCCTCTGGAAACCCTCAGGCCAGGCAGGGATAGTGGCTTCTCTTCTGGGTTCTTTCAGAACTTGGTGCATATCTTTGTGCTTGTATCCTATTTAATGTAACAAACATTCATTGAGGATTTACATGAAGCACTGCATTGCATTCATTTCAATGCCTTTCTTTTGGGCTATGCTGTGAGTTTCTTTCTTTTTGGGGGTATAGGATGGGGATGTAGAACTTTCATCCTAAGACTCACTTCTCCTGTTCTCTGGAGATCCCCAGACAGAGAGAACTGCACATACAAGAATGTTAGCCAAATGGGAAACAAATACTTTTATCAAGAGAATAGCTGGTCACACCCCTTATATCCCTCACTGCTGGGCTTTCTGGGAAAACTGGGTTGGAGAGTGGGACATAGGCTTTCATCCCCTGTGGGTGTTCTGACATCCCCCAACACCCTAACCTTGAGACCCATGTTCTTTGTCCAGGCCCCAAGAGAGACTCTGAGACCTTTAAAACCACCAGCAGAGTTTATGATGGCCAAACAGGACCCCAAGGGGTGAGCCCAGTCCAAAATGGTTTATAGCATTGGGACAGAAAATGAAAGGTCATGGCTCTGGATCTGTGGTCTGATGAGCTGGAGGTCATGGCCTATCAGGAGAGCATTAACTCTTCCCATGAATGTGGAAGATGTCCAGAAATATTCCTATCCCCTATGGCAAGAATGGGAAGAAATATAATAACTGCACCTCAGGACAAACATCAAAATATTTAAAGGAACACAGAAAAATCCATCACCCAACAAGGTAAAATAACAACTATCTGGCATCCTACCAAACATTATCAGCCATATAAAGAAGATGGAAAATATGACCCCCAGTGAGGGTCAAGAATCAATCAATAGAAATACATCCATAAATGGTAGATAAAAACTTGGTAGAGAAATATATAAATATACTTCATATGTTCAAGAAGATAGAGAAAAACATGAGGATGTTCAGCAGAGCTATGGAAGATGTGAAAAATATCCAAGTCAAACTTCCAGAAATTACAAAAATCTGAGATGAAAAAAGCCATTGTATAGGACCAATAGCAGATTAGATACCATATAAGAAAAGATTAGTGAACTTAATGACAAAGCAATAAAAGTGTCCAAAATGAAACACAGAGAGACAAAAGATTGAAAATAAAATAAAATAAAAAACAAAGCAAACAGCATATTAGTGAGCTGTGAGATAATTTTACAAGGCCCAATGAATATGTTATTGGAGTCCCAGAAAAATGAAGGGGCATAAAAATATTTGGAAAATGTTTTCCAAATTTCATGAAAATTATAAATCTCTAGATCCATAAAGCTCAACAAACTCCAAGCAGAAGAAACTTGAAAAATAAGAAATCAGTGTACATCATAATCAATGGCTTGAAACCAGTGATAAAGAAAATATCATAAAAGCAGCCAGAGAAAAATGTGCAATTTGAACAGAGTAACAAGATAAGAATGACAACAAACTTCTTGTAAGAAACAAAGTAAGCCAGAAGACAAAAAAGTAACATATTTGAAGTACTGAAAGAAAAAAATAATTATCAACCTACAGTTCTATACCCAGCAAAAATATCTTTCAGAAATTAAGGTTATATAAAGACTTAAAGGAGAGGAATGAGATTTGGTTACATTTGGTTACATGGCTTGTCAGGAGAGGCTGAAGGCAGGAGAATATTTCAGTAATTCAAGCATCAGATGATGAGAGCCTAAACCAGGGCAGCTTTGTGAGAATAAAGAGAGGGATGAGTTGAAGTGGTATTGGCTCTTGTCTGCCTAGCAGAGGTCTTCTAATCCTCCAAAGACCATTTTTAATGGTAGAAGTGATGTCTTCTCCAGCTCTCATTCCTCAGGACATAGGGCAAGCATGATATTGGCTCTCAGAAACTGTCTTTTCAATTCTAGCCTTCTTCCCTCATACTGATTCTTGTCTACACAACTTTGCTAGATGTTTGTCTCCTTTGGAAATTATCTTGGCTGTATATTTATAAATGACTATTATTACAAGTGAAATTATTTGTTTTGAAATTCAGTCATTTGTTTTGAAGACTTGTCCTTGGAGTAGGCATCCTGAGTTACACTTACTAATCTTTTCTCCTAGTCTCTATGTTTTTACTATAAGACAAACTGAAGTGATAAAAAATGCAAATGGCATTGAATACTGGAATAGGGATAAAATAAGCAAGGTTCAATAAGCTAAATTACTTTTCAATGTGTATTATTTATTTTAAAATGAAATAAATCCATGGTTTTTAATAATAAAACCTTCTAAGAATTGTGTGGCAAAATAACATGACATGGGTGGATGGATTAGAACTATTAGAACAAAAATTTGAATTATTCTACCAGGACTAAGGATGACTTAGTAATCAATGTATTCATTTATTTATTCAGCAAAAATACTGTTTGGAAGTATTGCCAGTAAGTGTCTACTCATCCTTCAAGGTCCTGATCAGCTGCCCCCTTAGAGCTCCCTGAGTCCTCTGGGTAGGCGGGAATGCCTACTCTTCATGTTTCCATTGTGCTCTGTATCTATCTATAGCTTTTCCTCAGCCAGATTTCCTCTTCTCTGTTCCATTGGATAGAAATACTTATTTTATTTTTAGTTTAGAAGTCTCTTCCTCCCTGATTTCCCTTGCCTGGGCAAGATGCTTGCTTTGCTCTCATTGACCCAGACGCTTCCACGACCATGGGCTGCACTGAGCTGTTGTGCAGTCTCCTTCTGCGTGTCTGGCCCCTGCAACGACACTGTAAGCACAGTGGCACAATGAGGGAGGGGCCATGTCCCTCACTGTTCTAGGGGTCCCGAGAGCCTATTAGAATTCCTGGTATATAATAGGTGCCTAATAAACACATTTGAATAAACAAATGGCTCCAAATTATCCTAGATCCACGATTCTTAACATGCATAGTACTTGGCACATAATGGTTGCTCAACAAAGGCATATTTGTTAAACTGAATTGAAGCTATGTCCTTGCCCATACAATTGGTTTGGGGGCATAGATACACAAACAGACCACAATAATACAACTAAAATGTGTCAAAACACTAAAGGAATAATTAGTTCTATAGCAGAAGATTAGGATTTTAAAAAATGGACCTGATGGTTCAAGAGAGATCTGTAGTTATACAAAATATCATGATGCAAGAGCATGACCGGCTGCAGTATAATATGTTATGATGACTGGTGAGATGTTCTATGTGACTATAGCCTGGGATCCAAGGATGCCTGGGGGCTAGGGTTGGCTGAGGGAGGTGTGGGAGCTGGGGCTTGTTATAAAAGTGACTGGAGTAGATTCTATTTCCTTTTACAACTTTCACTTGCTAAACAGCTGTCTGTCTGCATGGCGAAGAAAAACTTGGAAACTAACATATATTTAAGATCATTCTGTGTATGGGACTTCATATTATTTCATTTATTACAATAATCTTATGAGGATATCCATTTTACAGAGAAGGAAACTGAGGCCCAGAGGGTTTAAATAAGCTAGTGTTGACTCAGGCATCGAGAGAGTCACTATTTGCACCAGTTTTATCTCATTAAGGAACTGCTACAGTTTCTTTACACCGTAGCTCAATTGCATGCCTCTCCCCACATTATCCCTTAATGAGATTGGTACACAATGGTTAAGGAAATCAGTAAATACTACTTTAGCATTATGACCATGAAAAGATTAGTCCATGCTAGGCTAAGTAGTGTACAGGTTTTTCTGTGTTCCTACCTTCGATCATATGCCTGTTAATAGTTCTCCAAATACCTAAACAAAGTTCTGAGCTCTCAGTTTTTAAAAACAGATTTACTAGAAACCTGCCTGCAATGCTACACCTTTTTTCTTCAGTCTGGACAGGCCGCGTTCTCAGCTTGGGACACAAGAGCCATGCCGGGACCTCCCTTTGCTAATCCCCGTCTCCTGAGCTGGATGCTGCATCACTTGCATCCTGGGTCTTCCTCTTCTCTTCCTTCTTCTCTAAGTACCCTCTCCAGCAGCTTCCTGTGAAAGGACAGGTAGAAGGTCATTTTAATTTATTTTTAGTCTTTGCAATTCTGGAACTGTTTTCATTTTTTTCCCCTCAAAGTCAACTGATAGTGTATTTCTGGGTTGGGAAAGATGCTGTGGATTGGCTCACTCGATAGCCATTTCATCCTCTCTTACTAGGCTTGCCTGTAATTTACAATCTGGGAAATTAAAACCACATTTCACAGACTTCCAGTCATGATACAGTAACTACTTCTGGACTACCTCATCTGTAAACAAGTCTAAAACAGGAAAAAATATATGAGGTAACTCTTTTCAGGCAGTGAACAGCGAGCAATGCAAAGCTGCAATCCCCAAGGGAAGGGAAACTCGTGAGGCGAGCCCCATGATCTCCCAGCTCTATGCCTGGGCCAGTCTACTGACAGGCACAATGAACTGGATTCCAAACAGAGCACAGGATCCCACTGAGCTGAGGAGACAGAGACCGGAGCTCAGAGCTCGAGGCCACTGGGGAGGAAGGCCCTGTGCACAGTGGATGTGGGGGTCCCCTGAGACTCTGTGGCTGAGGGCTGGCTGTACGTGGACAGGGCAAGCCCCCAAGGCTTACCACACGGCATCTTCTGTGGTGCTGAGAGCAGAATAGAGATACTGACTGTTTTAATTTGCTAAAAGCTGCTGGGAGCAAAATGCCAGAAATTGATTGGCTTTTGTAATGGGGATTTATTAGGTTAAAAGCTTACAGTTCTGAGGCTGTGAAAATATCCAAATCAAGGCATCATCAGAGATGCTGTCTCACCACAGACCAAC
>JAQZBX010110886.1:0-10322 GCA_029593785.1 Cabassous unicinctus
TTTTTTTTTTTTTTTAACTTTGCTTGCTTTGGCACTTGCCCAGTTATTACAGCCCTTTAACTGTTTTCCAGAGTTCTGAAGAAGATGGCACTGCCAATTTTCCTAGTTGTTCAAAGATTCTGGTGGGGAATGGCACCCTGGAGCATCTTTTGTCGCCATCTTGTTCAACCAGAACCTCAGATTTGCTTTTTAAATCATCTGACATTATTACCTTATAATTTTTTAAAGAATAGCATGTTTTCTTTCATATTACCATGTTTTCTTACAGTTTCTATGAAAGATAAATAAATTCTCACAACCACTTAAAAAAACTGCTAGCATATGGCATTCTCTAAAACTCTGAGGAGACACAAGTTTACTATCCCTAGTTATAAAGCTGCTGTTTTTGTTTGTTTATTTAGGGCATGGGTATTATGTGTGAAGGATGAGTTTATATGGAAGAAAGGCTATTTAGATTTTTATTTTTGCTCTATATTATCTTTTTTGGAATTAATATGTATGTAAGGAAAGTAAGACAATTATTTTATACCTGTGATACACATTCAAATTTTACTACTTGTGGATTTTTCCAAAGGTAATATAAGGTGGAAAAATTTTCTTAATCTATAGTCTGATGAGTCATTTTAAAACAGAATGTTATGAAAAATGTGGTAAGGTAGACTGAGAAAAATTATATTCATATTTTAATATCGTATCACAACACAGAAACTAAAATCTTGGGTCTGGCATGCACTGACACTGCCCCCAAGTGGTATGATACATTATTTCATTATGCGTTTCTTTTATTTCTCAGCTAATTTTTATTTGTCAGGACTGGAATCACAATTAGAGGAGTGATAACCAAATTAAGTAGTTAGTGAGAGACTGAAACCAGAATTTTAAGAATTTAATTTTATGTCAGTTAGCAGCTGTCTTAGTTTGCCACGGGGCTGCCAATGCAAAGTATCAGAATTTGGTTGACTTTTACAATGGGAATTTGGGGGGGGTTAAAAGCTTACAATTCCAAGCCTGTGAAATGTCCAAGTCAAGGCACCATCGGAGATACTTTCTCACCCTAATCAGCCCATGTGGTGAAGCAAGTTGGGTACCAATCACATCACCGATCACTGCTGATGTCTCTGTCTTCCACTCCAGAATCTGCTGTCTCCTGGAACTCAGCTGTGGAAGCAGGCATAGGCCTTGTTTCTTTCAGGACCTACTCTCTCAGTTTCGGCTTCTCCTCTTTCTTCCCAAATCCAGCTGTGGGCTTAATAGCTAGTCTCTTCAGCCTTGAGCTGCTCTCTAGGCCCAGCCCCTTGGGGGGCTCTTTCTTGTCTCTGTGCTCTGCTGGTTCCAAACTCTGGGACTTCTGTCAGTCTCTCCAGTCTTCTGTTTTGAAATGTGCATTTTAAGACTTTCAACATGGAGAATTTTAGGAAATGATGTCAAATTGTCTTAACAAACTATGTGGAATGCACATCCATATAGTTATTTATTTATTTATATTTTTTTGCTTTTTACATAAAAGGAAACCCCAGATATTTTTATTAGGATTGTACTTGACAAATTAGATTTTTTTCAAACTTCAATACAGTTAACAGCTAAATAAACCATGACATCACTAGCTATGTTTTTTCCACTTGAAGTATAATTGCGGGTAATTATGTCCTGAATAATTGTATGACAAAATCTTGACCAGCTGTGATTTTTTTTTAAGGAATATGTAACACTATTTCATTTTTCAAACTTTTCATTATATTTAAAAGTTATGAAAAATAGTAGAAATATTATAATCATTTGTTATAAAGGAAATATTGTATATGATGGTCTCAGATTTTTTGGCTGAGCAGAGTTCTATGGGATGCTAAAAGGCATTTCATTGTAAAGGGGTATTGTATTCAAAGAAATATGAGAAATATTATATTTACAACCATTAAATAGGCTTCTTTGCTCTAGAATGCCTTAGTATTTTTAATAGTCCTATGCCTGAATCTCTGAAAAGGGGATTTAGTATGCAATGTTTTCTAAATTAAAGGGGGAAGTCTTTGCATATAGTATATAGTAGAAAAAATGTTGAAAATGCTGACCTCTTTATGTTACTTCTAATTCTAAGAGTCTTTTATTGTCTATGATTTCCACATTCCGTTTTTGTTAATATACATGAAGACACGTGTAAGGTCAACAAGCTGAATGTAGAAATGGAATAAGGCATATTTTCCGTCCAAGCACATGAAACGGGAGGATCTCTCCTTGAAGGTGAGTAGTTCTCATCCCTTGCAGCTTATGGAAAGACATCTATATCACTTTTATGTGCCCCTTTAAGCTGCTACCTACAGTCACAACAATTTTACTCTGGTCTTAAATACAGATTTAGCTCCAGGGCAAGATCTGAGGGAGGGTATGATCCAGCCCTCTTCTCTGCTAGATCCTAAACAAGCTTGAGCATAGGTCATCATCCCTTTTTTGTCAAATGGCAATCAAATAAGTGACTGTATCATTTTCTTTAAACCCCTACCTTCTGTTGAAATGAATATTGCACTTCTTTTTTGTATTGCTTTTTAGTTGGATATTCCACAATCCTGTAACTGGTAATGCATTAAAAAGCTTGTTGCTTTTCTATGGTAATTAATGAATGGTTCATATATCCTATAACATTTGTTTTTCACATTGGAAATATTTTTAACTAATTTAACCAAAATAATTTGAATATTCAGAATATTTCAAACCTCAGCATTCGTTCACATAATTTGCTTGCAAAAATGGTGTTTTGAGTTATTTTTCTGAGAAAATATTCAATGATTTTTCATGGCACAAATAGCAATTAAATATCACCTTATGATTTTACCTTATAATAAAGTTGATAACTACAAATATTTGATGTGGCATTTGCCCTCTTACTGTCTCATGGATAATGAGTTTAGTAAAAGTTTGAATAGTTAACTCCGTTGTTGTGTTGTACAAAGAAGAAACATTTATTATTTTAAGGTAATCAGTGATAATAAGAACATTAACTCTCTGAGTATATATACTCCCAGAAAACTGGCCTCTTGGAAAGACATGAGCTTTTTTGCTTGCTGTATTAAAAAGCTTTGCTATGAATATGTGTACCAGGGCACACCCTGTAATTCCAATCTGCAAACTCTGAAATAACCTGACTTGGTGTTTTCCAAAGATTTACCCCAAATATTCTCTAATTTTATTCTCACAGAAATTAAGTGAGATAGTTATAGTTCCTGTTGTTTTCAATTTATAATGAAACGAATTCTTCAGATTGTATATGATGTAGGATTTTCTTTTATATTTTAATGAAAAGCATAATCCTGGGGAAATAAAAAAAAGGATTCCAGAGTCACAGGGTTAGTTTCACATGTCATATTATCTGTGTGTATTTTGGATTTTCATTGGAATTTTTGCCAGACACTTGGAAAAATCAAAGTGGTAGCATTGCTTAAGATAAATATTAAGAAGAGAAAATAATATTTTTCCTCCTGTTATTTTTTCTATTCGAGCGTAATTAGTGTCATTTAATTTATTCCTAATATTGTAAAGTGCTAAAAAAAAAAAAAAGAGTATATTTTTAGTCCCTTAGGATTAAAGCTGACTTCCCTTTCCTAACTTATTTATTCAACTATGTTTAAGTTACAACTCAATTGATTCTGGTTGGAAAATAATATACTTTAATGCTTGCACATTCAAATCTTATGAAACAAAGGGATTCTTCAGTTTTTACAAAGATGAAAATAGTAGACAAAGCCAAAAGACTTAAGGAAAATAGAAATTTTGGCCATACAATCTTATTCAAAGCACTTAACATCACTCATATTTCCCTGCGATTAATATCTCATCAGAGTAAAACAACCTCTTTTTTTTTTTAAACTGAAAAACTCCCAGTTCCCCTAGGATACATATTTCTCAAAAACACAAACTAAAGAAATACTTTAAGGTCTACATACAAATTAGATGAATTATTTTTTTAAATATTTGAAGTGTAAACTCTTTTGATATGAATTATTTGACTTCTAAATGGAAAGTTATCTCCTTTGGGACATTGGGACATTACTCTTGTGGAAACCTTTTTCTTGAGTATGTTACCATTTACACATTTTTTTTTTTAGTTTTTATGACTCTGTAGCATTTCTTTTTAAAATTATTTACAAATTGCTTAATATCTTTCTGAATAATAATGAAACGTGTCATTAAGCTGAGCTGAAATAACCTATAAAATAGACCCCTTAAATTTTCTTTTATTTCATATGGGAGTCCAAAGACACTCCAAGCTAACACAAGATTGACTTATGTTTATTAGATATAGGAAAGCCAGACAATTAAAATTTGATTTCTGAACATTATCATAAATCATTTGGTCACATCAATATGTTATTAGTCCTGTAAGTTTTTTATACTATACGTAGATAAGGAATGGTTATAAATTATAATATTCATGTAAGGTATTTTAATACAGTACATTTATAATGTGTATGACTCTTTTATTTCCTAAACTTAAACTAATTAACTCGTGTATTTTAATAGATTTTTAAAATTAAACATAGTAAGTGGAATTACACTTTGAGTTTGATAGTTAGTTTTTTCTCCTGCAACTATAAAGTATTTCTGTACTGATAGATTCTGAGTTCTGATTTCCAGGACTTTATATAGCCCATTGTGACTGGCTTACATTTTCAGCACAGTCATCAATATCTTCCAGTTTTATCATTGCAGGATTGAAAATTCACTCTTTTCCATATCAGAGCCATTACCTCCTGCTTTCATCTCCCCAATACATGCTTTCCTTAACAGTCTCTAACTGCGCTCGGCCTTAGTCACTTTAACAATAACCCCAACAAGCTTATACCCAGCAGGCTAAAAATGCCCTTCCCTTAATAAAACAGATTCCTATTAATGTAAAATTACTGCTCCAAACCCTGCATAAATGATCTCTCTCCATGTCTATCTTCCCCTGTAGCTCTCTAAAAGCAGCCCCTGACAACTTAGGTTTGTTTAACTCTGTTCTTTAAGTTATGTATATATACTTATTCTTTTTGTCAAGTTATCACTGAAGGCAAACATCAGCTAATTCCTATTGGGCATCCTGTTTAACTGTCCTCATATATGTATTCAGAATGCTAAAGTAGGAAATCATTTCATATGTGAATAAATTGTTGACTAAATAACCTACCATTTTATAAGGACACTAAAACACAGAGAAATGAAGCCATTCACCCAAAGGCTTGCACACAGCATCAAAATAGTTCACATTCTTTCAATAGCTATATTTTAATGAGATTAGCACTCAAATAATTTATTCATGTATATATTACATGGGGATCCCAAGCAATATTCTAACTCTCAGAGAGAATCATTTTCTTTTTGTTTGTTAACAGTTCTAAGAAATATTATATTTATTTATTTTTCTTAGTCAAATTAAATGTGACCTATTCTTGCACCCAACCCAATGTGGCAGGAAATTGAATGCCAGTCGTTTGGGAGAAGGTCCCTTCCATCTCCACAGAATACCCTTTGAGTCTAGGACCTTTCACTTGGCCTTAAACAATGCTACTTGGTCTGGCCTCAGCCTTTGAGGTTTATTTGAGGATGATTGTTCCATCTCACAATAGGCTGAAGGTTGGTGTAGGTTCACTCAGTGGCAAATGTGGCCAGGGCCAGAGGTTGTGCTTGAACTCTTTCATCAAGAGGTGCAAACTTGGGAGTAAGACAAGAAAGGGAATCTACACCATTGGATGCTGCCTACTTTTTATTATAGAGAATGAACTTTATGATCGTAGTGCTGTACAAGCAACAAGAACTTGGTACTTTTTCATGTATGCTTATATGCTCATATATGTTTTACAAATATTTTAAAAGTAAATTTTTAGAATGATTTTTCCAAAAATTAGTTAAATAGCACTTCAAGATATGACAGTGGTTATAGTAGGCTAAGTACAGTGGAATAATCACTCCTCAGACGGTTTTAACCCTGCTGTTTTCCTAGAGAAGTAAGTTAAATAAGAACATTTATGATCTCTAGTAATGCCTGTGAAAAATATCTTCTAGCTTCTTCTTTTAAAAAAATTAAAGGAAAAAAATAATATGTTAAATCTAAACCTGAAAATTATAATTTTTGATGATTGAATGTTTATATAATGTAAGAATATTTGCATATTAACAGACATGATGAAAACAAATTTCAGAATCCTTTCCAGTTAATATAAGGATAAATTTTTATTCATATATATAATTTTGTAAGATTAAATATGCATTCTTATATATATATAATTGTATAAAACCACATCTTTATTCATGCATATATTTATACATGAAAAAACGTTTAAATAATCTGAGTTTAATTAATATATTTGATGTGATTATAAGCTTTTTGCTTCCATGGTTTTCTCTCTCTTTTTCTATATTTATCCTGTTTATAAAGGACTCCAGTAAGATTATTGAGACCCACCTTGGTCCATGCCTTGACTGAAGTAACCTCATCAAAAAGCCTTACTTAAAATAGGGTTACACACACAGGAACGGATTAGTTTTACAAACATGATTTTCTGGGTTACATACAGATTCAAACCACCAGAGCAGACATCATAGATTAACGATAACTTTCAGCTACAAGAACAGTTTCACTTTTGACAACTGAAACTCACTTTCAGATCTTCATTTATTCAACTCAGTTTAATTTAAAACTTCAATATTGGATCCATTTATAGATTCTTCTCTTCTTCCACTGTAGACCTCCCTTGGTCCAGAGACTACTTTTGGAAAGCTGGTTATGATCTCTTCTTTCCCCTTTATGTGGAGGCATTAGTCTCTTGTTGATCTCCTTGGTTATGACCAGGGAAGGTGGGATGAAAGGAAGAGTGATTAGATGCTGCTACAATATGGATGTGGATGCCTCTGCCATGGCAGGTAAACATATGCTGACAATTTCAAGTAACACAATTTTGAGTTCTTTGGATATCCCTCATGGGCATGAACTCTATTTTTATCTAGACTCTTCACTAGCCAGCTGATTTTTTGTGACAGCCTCTGCTGCCACCTGTGCCCTTGCAATATTCTGGTACATCTCCTTGATACCAGTGTCCTGTAACCCCAGAAAGCTAACCTCTTGAGGACTGCCCTAGCAACATATTTCATATCTGTCTACGATCTTTGGTGTCCACAAACTCAAGGAAGCATGCATCCTCAATCCTCCACAGGTTGAAATGCCATCTTCCCAGTAACTAATTCCTCTTCCTTTTGTGCCATCATGGGTTGCTTTAACAAGTTCTCTACCTTTTGCTTTCTCCAAGTGAAAAGCAAAAGCACAGCTCTATGTTCACGTATGGCCCAAACTCATAGGACAGTAATTTCAACTTTCTCAGGAACTCACTTTCAGCTTTCCACTTGACTGGCCATACTAAAGAGATTAAATGAATTAATGGCTTACTCATGTTGGAATGCAAAGACCATTTCCTCTTCTTCCAGATACACTCAGTGTGACAGGAAGAACAATGGCCCCACGAAGATGCCCATGCCCTAATCCTCAGAACCTTTGTTTATGTTACCTTACATGGCAAAAGGGACTTTATAGGTGTGACTAAGGGTAACAGCCTTGAGATGAGAAGAATATCCTGGAATATTTGGCAGGCTTAGTCTAATCACATGAGTTCTTAAATGCAAAGAATCTGTCCCGGCAGTGATCAGAGAGAGACTGGTTGAAGAAGAGGCAGGGGAAATTTGAAGTATAAAATCAACTCATCCAGCTGTTGCTGACTTTGAAGATAGAGGAAGGGGGCCATAAATCAAGACATATGGGTGGTCTGTAGAATCTCGGAATAGCAAGGAAACAGAGCCTCCAGAAAGAAATGCAACTCTGCCAACACTTTGATTTTAAGCCAGTGAGAACTGTGTCAGATTTCTAACCTACACAACTGTAAGATAATAAATATGTGTTGTCTTAAACTGCTGTATTTGTGGTAATTTGTTACAGCAATACTAGAAAACCAGTACATTCAGTTTCCACAAGAGTTTATATTCGAGACTTCTCTTCACTGGTCAGAATGGCATGTTGCTGTACTGGTTTTCTTATCTCTTAATATGTCCCATATATTTATACCCAGCACCCCCAGTTGTCCTCAGGTTTAGGGCTTTAATTCAAATACTAAGACAGCAACAGAAAAAGTGCCATATTAGCAGTTTGTTTCCAAACAGACACACACACACACTCCTAAAACTCTTTATTCAGAGATTATACCTTCTTTTCTGCCATCTACCAGGTACTTAAAATATTTGTCACAAAGAAAATGTCATAAACCAGAAATAAAAGAATGAAATAATTAACAAATAAGCAAAAACTTCACATGACCTGTAAAAAATAAATGAAATTTACTTTTGTAAAAAAAAGAAAAATGAAAAAGAAAATCAAAAGTCGAATACCAGAATATTTATAAAATGTGATCCAGAGAACCATGCATATCAATTTATGAGCAGTACCATCTCTAATCAGAGCACATTTAATTTTAAAAGAATTATTATATAAATGCACTATCTTTGCATTCATATGAAGAAATCTAAAAAAAATCAAAACAGTCCCAAGGCAACAGGAAAAAATTAGTAAAATAATTTTAAAACATCAGTGATAGGAACAAAACATAATTGATTAACAAGAACTACTGTTTGATTAAAAATTAAAAGGGCACACCTCTAGTATGATCAAAGAGAATATTAAAAGAGATAATCACTCATAAGGAGAAAATTTTAAAAATAAGAAAATGTCATATATACATTTATTTATGATGAAATAAAATGGTTATTTTATCATAAGTTAAATAACAGAACCTGAATGGCAATCACAGTGGGATTCTTTTTAACCTTAATTTATCTAAAATAATGTACTCCTGAGAAAAGTCCAGAGAATTTGAAAAAATAAGAATGAGAGGAAATGGCAGAAGAATAAATATACAACTGAATAGTTTAGACTGTAAAGAAAATTGTCCAAATGTCCTAATTGAGCTTTATTTAGCAGTAAGCTAAGAATCTACTATTTTTAATTTTTCATTTATTTAACAAATAAGATTGGGGGTGGTGATGCTTTCTGATCTGAGAGAATGAGAGAAGGAGTTTTAACAATTTGAATGACAAATCAGAAGGTCAGTGTGGTTATAGATTAATGAAAGGGGGGGCGGTAAGAGATGAGGGCAGAGCTGTAGGCAGGGAATTTCTGGCCAAAGTAAGGAGTTGGATTTTATTTTAAATACAGCAAGAAACTAGAGGAATGAAATGATTTGACTTATATTTTTAAAATTTTGATTATACTTTTAAAATTTATCACATATCTATAGATATATCTAGTTGCTAAGTTTCCTATGGACAGCCCTTCCAATTAGCTTGCTGAATAATTCCACTTTTCACCAGATGTTTTGCTATAAGCATACAAGGAGAGGAGTAGTGGTAAAAGAAAATACATCTCCTTGAAATAGTTTAAAATTTTCTGTTTATTATTTTCTGCTCAAAAGGCATTCTAAAATAAGCATCTTGCTCGTGATGGTTCAAAAGAGAACAATTTAGCACCTTTATTTTCACTCACAATTAAAATATCTTTGTTTTGTTTGCTTTACAGATAAAAAATTGGTACCATGAAAATTATTGCAAGGCTTTCTTAATAAAGGGAACAAGAAATAAATGAAAAGTCATTCCTATATTAGGCCTCATTTGTTTTTGACATTCTCCATCTTTTGGCAATGATTGGCTCACAGTACGTTTTGGAGAAAAGCTTTAGATTTTATTTTAATATTACTTGGTATCTACTCAGAGGAAAAGGCTCTATTTAGGAATCAGAGACCCAGAAACTAAGCATTTATTAACAAAGTTACACTGAACTTAAATTTTTCTCAACTATGTAAAAGAGATTATGTCCTCTAGCCATACACAAGTGTTTGTTTTTGGGTGTACATGTGAGTAATGTGAATGTGGCATTTATGCATCACGATCATGGCTAAAAAGTAGGGACAAACTGTGGATTTGTGTATAGGATGCCAGGTAATCTGTTAATTCCTTATGTTATTGAGCAAATGTGGGTTTTTCTGCCAGGTGCACTTCAAATGACCAGTTCCTGGGACAGCAGGTTTCAAAGCAGGAGTTTATTGCTAGTGCATAGTAAGGGGATCAGAGGGCCTATTGGACTAAAATCTGACTCCTTGAACTGCAGTAATTCTGATAGTTTTATAGTATCCAAGGACAGGCATGTTTAAGTTTATGTGTACACCGGATGAGGTGACAAAGTTGAAGATGATCTAACTATTGGGCATGCGCAGATTGATTACATGGTTAGTCATGGAAGCTACTGTGCATGTCACACAGGC
>JAQZBX010110887.1:0-10336 GCA_029593785.1 Cabassous unicinctus
CCCTGACACTGAATTCCTTTTCCTTATGAGGGGACTGGGGGAATTGAGATACAGCTTTTCAGGCTCCAGTTGGGCCTGGTTTCATAAACACTACTGCTCCCTATGAACTAGTGCTTCCCACTGCCCTGCCACTACTTGTGCAATTTCTTAACTAGAAAATCCCTGGCAGGCCCCAGCCTCTGTGTGGGTACCTGGTGGCTTCTTCTCCCTGGCTGGGTCTTTGAGGCATCACCCATGGGCTTTGAATGCAGAGAGAAGAATACTTATTCCTTGTAAGCAGAGACCCCACACACACTTTTCTGTGGGTCAAAGTGAAGTCTTGAGCCATGTGGTTTGAGGTCCACCATCTCCAGTGTCTCCAGTTTACACTCTCAGTTGTGTTGCTACTGTCCTCAAGAGGAGTTTGGCACTGATCCCTTGAAACTTGCAGCTCCCTGGGATGCCTGCATCAATTGTCCAAAATTTGTGCTTTGTTTATGTCATTAGGGTGTTGGCAATTCCTGTGGGTAGCAGTTGAGAGATAGGACCTGACCTGGGCGTGTATGCCACTGGAAATGAGGACCACAGTTTTGCAGACACAATTCACCATAAATTAAATTACTGAATGACTTCCTTTCCAGGTGGTGACAGGTTCTGTCCTGAGCTACCGCTGTGCCCTCCCCTGGCTTCCTCATATTCAGGAGTTAAATGTGTAACCCCTGGCTCAACTCAGAGCCCCAGGACCCTGCACCAGTCTTCTGTCTGCCCTAGCTGTGGGCAGCAGGGCCACTTCAGTCTGGTTTATCAGGGAAATAAAACACTATAATCTTACATTTTAATTAGAAATATGTCTGAACTAATTCATTTTCTTTGTAAATAACAGAGTTTCTAGCTCTCTTTATTGAGCAGGCCTATAAGTAAAGAAAATCTAGTAGCAACATCTACCACCAATGACCAGATTGTGTTCTCTAAATACTGTTTTCCATGAAAAGGAAAGAGGGCACCAGGAGATATGTGTGAGTCCAGGTCTTGGCTAGGAAATGTGTGAGAGGAACCTGACAATCATGCTGTACTGGGGAGAATGGAAGGCACTAAAGCCCTTGGGTGGAGTCAAACCATGGCAGGAGCCAACTGGAAGGCCTTCTGACCAAATCTGGGACACGTTTGGAATCATAATAGCCAAAAAGGACAAGCAACTCAAATGCCCATCAAATGATGAAGGAACAAGGAAAATATGGACTAACCATACAATGGAGTATTATCAGCCATAAGATATAAAGAAGCACAGATATATGCTAGAAATGAGGGATCTGAGGAACATTATGTTAAGTGAAAGAAGCTGTACACTAGAGGCCACTTGTAGGATTCCATTTATATAATGATCCCCACTAGGCAAATCCAGACACAGAGAAGATCGATTAGTGGTCACTGGGGGCTGGGTTGAGGATGGCTGGGGGAAGGGACTGCTATTGGGTCCAGGACTTCATTTGGAATTGATGAAAATATCCTGGGATTAGGTTGTCATTATGGTGTTACAGCCTTATGAATATACTAAAAAGCACTGAGTAGGGCACTTTAAAAGGCTGATGTTATGGCATGTTAATTATCGCTAAATAAAAAAAAAAGTTAAGTCAATACTGGAAGTCCATAATATTATTTGCCTTGAGTTGGGCCTGGACAGCTTGTGAAATAGCCAAATATCTGCATATTCACTGATGGTTTTAAGAAATCCTCAGGGGCTTTCAGAGACTAGAGGAATTGAGGGCAAGTGGCCAGGAGTCCCTGGCTCTGGCTTTTCTTCTTGACAAAATTCATCCCCACCCCCACCCCATTCCTGGGAAAGGCCCCTCATGTATTTTGTAGGGAACTCAGAGAGAGTCTTCTCATTACCCTGAGCTTCTATGCAAGCTGTTTGAAGTCATGCATCTGCCACAGGTAAGAAAATCTCTTGGTTGGAACTTGTAAAACAGCAGGGTGGTGACACTGCTCAAGCAGTACTGTACTGGTGCTAAACTGCCATGGCTTTGAGTCCCCCAAGCACTACACTAGACTCCCTGGCCCTTTCTTTGGAGCCCCAGGACCTCCTCATGATCTGGTACCTAAAGCATTCATGCTTCACAGCAGCGGGCCTGAGGACCCCGACCAAGACTGGTTTCTTTCTCTTTGGTCAGCTTGGCTGACCAAACTGCCAGCCTTGCTCTTTGGGTGCCCCTCTCCACTCCCACCCCTCTCCTGACTACCTCACAACTAATATTGTAGCTCTGGGATTGCAGAGAAAAGCCTCTCAGAATAAAGGAAAATAAAGGGAAAAAGACAATCTCAGACCCTAACATTTCTAAATCCCACACTTTTCCCCAATCTTCCTCTCCCAGCTCCCACTCACTCCAGTCTTTAGGCTGCCTTGGGACTGAGAGGCCCCTAACTGGGCAGTTCCTTCTCTGACTCTTCCTCTCCTCCAGCCTTTCTGAAGTCGATGTGGCCTCATCACTGACAAGGAAAACCCTCCACACTGAGGTGTCCTCATGGAAGCAGCCTCATTAAATCCCTCATCCCAGGCATGACCAACCCCTCCAGTCTTCCTGGGATTTCTGCTCACCTATTCTCAGCCCCTACAGAACAGACTGATCTGTGCTTCACCAGAGTCTGTTCTTTCTGTCCCCTACCAGGATAGCAATGAGTAAAGTCATCCTTTCCTCTTGCACATTGTCGGTGCAAGTTTTATTTTGACGGCCCCTGCTCCACTTCTAGGGCCTGTATCTTTTCTGATTGATTAGGATTAAATATGCTGATTATCACTCAAATACAAGAAAGTTTGCACACACACTCATATAGGACAAGTGGGAATGGACTGAGAATGGAGTCAGGCTGGCAAAAACCTTATTTTAAAGAACTCTCAGACCTCTCAAGGATACATTTTGAAATTGCTATCTTAATTTTCAAGGCATTGCAAAACTTTTATTTCATTTGACCTTATGAACTCTGTGAATAAATATTTGGATAGCACTTCACTTTCACAAATTGCTTTTATTAAGTTGTTTCCACAGACCCCTCTTAATCTTAAGTAAGACCAAAGTCTAGATTTTCTTTCCCACTTTCCATGTGAAGAAACATGAGGTCCAGGGAGGGGAAGAGTCATTCAGCAGAGGTGGAGGGTTGCTGCTTCAGTCTTCTAAGCTCCAAGCTCCAATTTCTTTCTACCACCATAGAAATAGAAGGGTGTGGCTCACAAGCAAGTGTGGCTAAATGAATCCTAATTTAATGAAGATGATTACCTTCTTCATGTGAACTTCCAAGGGGTAGCTATGCTTTATCCATTCAAACACCTCCTAGCCCTTCTGTGTACCAGGTAATAGCTGGGCTCTGGGATTCAGAGCTGAGTGGGACTGGATCCTGGCCTTGCAGAGCCCAGAAGACATTTGGGGAGAGATGCTGATGGACAATTGTGGGAAGAACTCCAAGTGAGGCCTTGGCCTCATGCCAGTGGAAAGGACTAGGTCTTGTGACCCATCCTGCATTGGTCCAGAGGAGTCTGCAAGGAGCAGGAGTACATCCCTGGCTGAGTGCACCTGAGGAAGCTTGGTGGCAGTGGTAGTCCTAGCTCTCATTTAGGGAAATTGAGACCTAAGTTTGCATCAGGGATGGGACTAGAACCCAGTGCTCCTATCTTCCTGTCTCTTGGTTGCTTGACCATGATTGGTATCAGTAAGTGAAGTTATGGCTAAACAACTCATTCATCATTTCCTCATTTTTTATTCCTTCCAGGGTCCTACAATGCTACAGCCTTGAGATGGGGAGCAAATCCAGAGAGGGCACTTTCCCTGGAGCTCACAGCTTAGAGATGGGCCGGCAGGCACTACACAAGTCATGACAGAATATCACATTACAGATACCAATAACTGATACTTATTGAGAGTTTAGGATATGTCAGGAACTAGTTTAAGAGTGCTTGTATGTATTACCTTCTTTTATCCTCACCAAAACTTGGGAGCTAGGATGTATTGCACTCTTTTATTATAAATAAGGAAACTGAAGTACAGAGAATAATGGAACTTGGCCAAGGACACACCATTAGAAAGTGGTGGTGTTGGTTTGGAACACTCTGATTCCCAGTTTTCTAAATTTATAAACACAGGATGACAAGGGCTAGCAGCTGGATTAGTTTGCAGTCAGTGCTCAATAATGTTGGTGGAATTTCAATGCCTTGCCATGGCTGAATAGGGCAGAGTCTTACCTCTACACCCTGGGCCCCTTCATGGGTTTCACAAGGGATTTTAATAGTGAGGCATTGAGCTGGTATAGCTAGTAGGTGAGCATTTGTTTTGCATAAAGAGATTCCAGGTTCTATAACCAGTACCTTCAGAAAAAAGAAAAGAAAAGAAAATGTCATCAGTGATGGGGCCTGTACATGAAAGGAAAAGTCCAGGCCTCAGGGCCTAGCATCTAGGCCCTCCTAACCAACCCCCAGGCCCTGCACACCCACACATGATGACTCTCACCCCTTAAACCTGCCCTGACCCAACTCATTCCCATAACTTTGCTCTTGTAGCTCCCCACCTGGAATGCCTTCCCACCTATCCTGACTTCCCTCTGCCAGGCAGCTATCCCTGTGAGCCCAATTCATCAGCAAGACCTGTGCATCTTCTTCATGACAATACCCAGGCCAGTCTGACCACTGGCCATGGGGAGAGATGGTTCTATTTGTGCCTGCTTGTTGTCTCAGGTTGGTGACCATGATCACAGATTTACTTCTCTCCCACCAGTTGTGAGACTTTGAAAGGAACAACATTGAGGACATTTGTGATGGTTACATTAATGTGTCAACTCTGCCAGGTAATTGTGTACAGGTGTTTGTTCCAGCAAGCACTGGCCTAATTGTAATACAAGAGCATTTATGGACTTCAATAACCAGTGAGTTTACTGCATGGATGGCTGATTACATCTGCATCAATCAGGGAGATTACATCATCAATGGGTGATGTTTTATCCAATCAGTTGAATGCCTTAAAAAGGGAAGTGATTTCAACATTCAGAAAGAATTTCCCAGCTCGTTGTTGGACAGGCAAATTCTCCCAGAATCTCATCAAGGACCTTTCATTCGACTTTCATCAGAGCCCCTGGTTTGCAGCCTGCCAACGGAACCTGGACTTGTGCATCCCCATGGTCACATGAGTGACTCTTTTAAAATCTAATGTTATTGTCAGATATCTCCTGTTGATTCTGTTTTCTGAGAGAACCCTGATTAATACAACCTTGTCTATGGAAAGCCAAGCTTACTTTCAGGGGAAAATCTGGCCTGATAGTTAAGATCTTTGGAATGGCAATTTTCCAAACTAACTCATTGCCAGAAAGTTCACCTTGTAGCCATTTAAGTGCTCTTTAACATTTAAGTCCCCAAGGCTTCCTTCCCACCATGGAGAGTGCAGAACATTTCTTGAGATTTTTTTTTCTTCTTTCCCCCAAGGGTGGAAAATCATCCTGACACTGCACCAGGAAATCTATCTCCCAAGTGACCAGTGCTGCCTGCCACCTGAAACTTCAGCATTTGTGCCCCTCACATGGAAGGGACAGCTGCTCTTGAGCCTGGTCCTCCTCTCAATGCCTGGCCTGGCTTAGGAGTGGAGCAATTTTGGGGACCAGATTCAGATCTCCAAGCTTGTCATCAAAACCCAGGAAAACTCTCAGGACCCATGGCCTTCTGTGGACTTTCTGACCATGATGAGTCTGGGGTTGTTGATAAGGGTTTGCAGCAGAAGTGACCTTATCCTGGACAATGGTGAGACAGAGGGTCTTAGCATGAGTTGGTGCAGAGAGACTGGGGTCATACAGTGAGCCACTGCCCATCAAAGAGGTTGTAGGTAGAGCTGCCCAGAAAGTCTGCTGTGTGGCAGAAGGACCTGGACAGGGAGTCTGGGAACATGATGGGGACTGTAGGGCTGTGAGATTGTCCCACAGAGCTGTGCATTTGCAATGTTTGGGGACAGAGATTAAGACAGTCCAGATTGATGGGGTGTTCACACACTGACAACAGGCTACTGGGAGGTATTCTAGGAGAAGAGGGTGCCTACTCATGGGATGGGGCCTAGGAATGGACATTCTGTATCCCCAAGGATGATCAAGGTGATGCCCTCAAGCACTTGTTCTGAGCTCCACTAAAAGGGCACCTGGCACAGGGCCTGGGATGGCAGCTGGGGCTCAGTCAAATGGGGAGGACTCAGCTAGCAGAAGAAGTGATCATCCCAGTTAGCAGGACAAGGACACAAGGTCTGGAGGGTCCCATAGCCAGGCTGCCTGGACACCCATCCTCCTGAGCTTGGGGGAGGACTCTCCAACACAGGGGCAGGGGAGCAGAAGGACAAAGACAGTGTACCTGGGCCATCTCAGGGTTCCCTGGTAGGACTTAAGGGATCCATTCCCTGCTGTCACATCCCAGTGTAGCATCAAATGTGAAAAATTACCTGCTGATTGATTTAGGTACCAGTATGTAATGATCTGTTTGAGCTGCCTCTCTCAGTGGCCTGTCACCAGGATGTGACAAAAACTGCTGTGAACAGGGTTGGTGCAATAATGATCTACAGGGAATAAACTAATCCATGCATCAAATTGAGAAATCCAAAGAGAATGTCAGGCCAGGCTGTACCTCCCCAGTATTGCCCATGTTTTCCTTCTTTTAACATGATTGCAATGTCAGATGTTGCCATATGGGAGTCTTGGGTTTGCTGAAATACATCAAAAATGAGGTATAAAGAGATGCAAAGTCCAAAATACACAAAGAACCCTTAAAACTCAATAATAAGAAAAGAACACAGTTAGAAAATAGGCCAAAGAACTAAACAGACACTTCAAAAAAGAAGGTACATAGATGGTAAAAATGTAAGAAAAGATGTTCAACATCATATAAAATTAAGGAATTGCAGATTTTTAAAAAAATATTTATTTATTAGATTAAGTGCATGTTCATTAACAAATAATCCAGAAATTCATTGAAAGAACATTTTTATGTGCTTCTACTGCAAGTACTGAGAAACAGTGATGGATACACAGCTTGTTTCTAAGATGCTCACAGCCAAGTTTGAGAAAACAAAAAACATGATAAAATTTTATAGTACAAAATAAAAGGGTGTTTACAATGAGTTATAGGTGCAAAGGACAGGAAGTACCTAACCTACTTGTAGTGATGAGAATTGGAATTTGGGGAGGTCTAAAGGGAATAATATTTGTACTTGAGAGATGAGTATAAAATGTTCAGAGTCCAAAGATATGAGGGGCATTTCAGAAAAAGCAAACAGTACAACAAGGCATTGAGCAAACATGGTGTATTCAAACTAGTATAATAACTCAGGACCAAGATTATAGGGTATAATGAGTATATGGCTTAGGATCAAAGGTTTTGTGGTCGTATTAAGAAGTTTAAGCATAGGTTATAAAACTGACAAATGGGGTCTCATTAGAGTATCAGTAAGATAAAATGCATTATGTGGTGTCATAAGATAAAGAAACACTGTCCACCATTTAAGGGTGGAAACTGAAACTGTGGTGGCAGCAGGGAACAGATCTGTTTGAAATTTTCTCCAACATGGAGAAGGCATATAGTGGGATATTCTTAGGATTAAAGTGCTGACAAGTAGATAAAATAAGCTTACATTGTGGTGTTAAGAGTTGACTATATTGGCAAGAATGTGATTGTATGGGTTCAAGGTAAAGTTGAGCCTGAATAGAAATGCAAAATATGAATGATCACCAGACCATTTGAATATAATATTTTATATACACCTATAAAGCATCCCAATGTCTTTTTCTCTTTGGGAAGTGACTCAAAATTCAGAAGTACAATGTCTCAAAGTTTATCTTAATGTAATGATCCTATGGAGTTACATTTTCTAAAGAAAACTATCTGTAACATAGTTTGATAATCAGTTTGGGCTTGATTCAATTTTTCTACATAAAAACAGACATATTTGTCATATGAAAATTTTGTAACAATTTTATTACAAGTAAAAATTATGATGCTAAATATTGTGGTTTTTAACCATATTCTTTTTTTTATGGTAATATAGAAATAAGACAATATACCCCAATTTAACCCTCTTTTTATTAGAGAAGTAGCAGGTTTACAGAAAAATCATGCAGAACATATGAAGTTCCCATATACACTCCTTGCAACATAGTTTTTCCTATTATTAAAACTGCATTAGTGTGGTACCATTGTTATAGCTGATGAAAGAATATTATTGTAATTATACTAGTAATCATAATCTACAGTTTACATTAGGTTTCACTTTTTGTTCTGTACCTCTATGATTTTTAAAATTTTTTTCTGGAAATATATATACAACCTAAAATTTACCATTTTAACCATTTATTTATTTTTTTAAATTTTTTTTTATTGTGGTTAAAAATCAAATTTTTCACAATACATACCAATTTCTATAAAATGATATATAAATACATATGCTTATATGTGCATTTGTTTAAATAAATGTTATTGGTGATATATATATATATATCACAAATATAAATATTTTAAATACATATGCATTTATATATATATATCACAAATATAAATATTTAAAAATATACATATTTTAAAGGTGCTTAGATTAACTAAATGTTACTCAGAAATTACGGGGATTCCCATGTGCCCCACCACCCACACTTCCAACAACATCCAACACCACCATTCCTCATCTGTGTGGTACAACACCCGCAATGGATATACACATCCTGGGGCTTTGCCACTGAGCATAGACCACAGGTCACATCATAGACCACACTCTCTCCCACCCAGTTATGCATGGTATATTCTGATGGAAAATGGTTTACATCTGTCGCTGCTACACCACTAAGGACAACACCCAAAGTCCCAAAAAAGCTCCTGTATTTCAACTGCCCCTCCTCTCCTTGCACCCAAAATGTCCAGTGGCCACCAGCTCCACCTCACTGTTACAATTTCTTCCATTGCTTGAATCACAATATGTATACAACAGAACACCACCAAGTCCACTTTAGTCCACAGCTCCTCCCCCAATCCTCAGGGTACTAGGATGGTGATGTCCACTCCACCTCCAAGTGAGGGAGGGCTTATATCCCATGGATACAGTGGATAGGATTATCTTGCCTTCAGCTGCAGGTCCCCTCCGTTCCCAGGGATGGCTGTTGCCAATCATCGTCTCCTCGCCATGTTAATTGGATGAGTCCATTGAGCTGTAGGGTAGGAGTTGCAGCTCCACTGAGATTCCAGGCACAGCTGGCATATAGGTGGGCCAGAGGATACAGTCTCTGGAAGTACACCTAAAAACTCCTGCATCACATATAGGTTTGAGTAGAAGGGACTGATGGACCATGTGCAGGGATGCCTTATTTGAGTTCAACTCTGTCTCTCTCAGGAACACAGATGCCAATGAAGAGCCCACTAATTAACCATCAATCTCTGGGGCTATCCCTACTTGTATAAGACATGCGTGTCACTAGAGCCCTCAGGGGTCCCTCAGTGTAGGGTGATATCTACTTTGGTGTTCTATGGGATCCTACTGAGGTGTGCATAAGCATTACCTCTGGGATGACCTCCCCACTCTCTTTGAAGTCTCTTAACCACGTGAACTCATTTCTCTTTACCTTTACCCCCTTTCATTCAAGGTCTTTTTCTGATCATGTTGCCAGTTGGCTCTTGGTATTAATCCCTTGTTGCCAGGGAGGCTCATTCCCGGGAGTCATGTCCCACGTTGGGGGGAAGGTAATTCATTCAAATGCTGAGGTTGGCTTAGAGAAAGGCCACATTTGAGCAACAAGGAGGCTCTCAGGTGGTAACCCTTAGGCACCCCATAAGAGTAGGCCAAGTTTCAATTAGAAGGGCAAATACTCATAAGGTTAGTCCTCAATAACAAGAACCCATCAGTGGGGATCCTCTTTTGCCAGATACTGCCTCTGCTCTCAGGGGACTGTTGCTGCTCCCTTGGGGAATGTAGCAGAGCTCTCCAGGCTGAGAATTCAGATTCCCTCATTAATTAATTGTCTACCCACCATGACCATGCCCCATCCCTTGATCATTTGAAAAATTTTATGTATCTTTCATGTATATTCAGATGGACTTACTCTCATGAATCCCCCATCTCAGACACCCCCCACCATTGACCCTCTGCAGCCCCCCTTGTAACCTTTCTGTGATCCAAACCTTCCTCGAATATGAAGCCAATATAATAACAAAATACAATTAATAAGAAAAAGAAATAATAATGATAATTTTAAATGCAAGAGATAAGTACAAGGAGACTCAGAAGAAAAAAAAGGGAAAGTAAACTAAAAATAATATATAATTAGCAGATTGGGACATTTGAAAAAATGGGAAAAAAAAACAAAAAAC